>JANJGK010003843.1:0-17500 GCA_039081455.1 Macrobrachium rosenbergii
AAGTGCAGACGGACAGACAAAGCCGGGCACGATAGTTTTCTTTTCAGAAAACTAAAATGGTGATAAACTAACCAAAGATTTAAATGAAAGTCCGTCCCAAATATGGAAGACGGTTACTTAGAAGCAAAGTCGGGTTCTGTTTAAAAGAGGTATCACCTTAATGAAAAAGAACATTAATTAAATGAATGTTTACTTTGCAGATAATTGTATTTTGCACACACACACACACAGCAGATGGCTCAGTGGTTCGACCGTCGCCTGGAGTCGTCGGAAGGTACTGTGTCGAGTGTTCGAGACACTTCAGTACCGATTCATTTTTATCCCTTAAAAATTCCCCTTCGGTGATGATTCCCCTTCGGGAATATTCCCGAAGTAGCGTGAATTGGAATTGGATATTAAACCACTTTTGTAAGCTTCGTGATTGTATATAAATCACGGTGTGATAAAAATTTCATATATATATATATATATATATATATATATATATATATATAAAACTAAATCACGAAAATATGGAACTTGATAAGTATATATATAAAGGCTTTCATTGTCTATATATATATATATATATATATATATATATATATATATATATATATATATGTATATATATATATATATATATATATATATATATATATATATATATATATATATATATATATATATATATATATATATATACGTCGAATAGTAAAGACCAATTATTAGTAATATCTGTAATGGTGGAATTCCCGATCTATAGCTACTCATGATTGGAACGAGAATTTTATCGTACTGAAACCGAACTAATGGGAAGGAATAAGATTCACATAATTATTAAACTATTAATTATTAAGGTAGAGTACAGCGAAAGCTTGATCATCATCATCATCATCATCATCATCATCATCATCATTTCGCGGTACTGATTAGCGCTTTAAGTATAAGTAACAGATAACGGTTGAAAGCAAGTGGGAATGATTAGAGTAGGTACATTTGGATGAAACCCGCATGGCGTCGGTCTATAAATACGGTTTGATTACCTAGGAAATCTTGTTCATTGTATGTTCATGTCCGAATAACGTTCGATTCATTATTACAATGATTTATCTGGCATATTCCATGTAACATCGCTCTTCTTCTGTGCATATGATAACAACTGTCCCCGGAGTTTCTTCGGCGCAGTCGAGATTTCTGTACAGCCGCTACAGCGTATAATCAAGGCCACTGAAAACAGATCTATCTTTCGGTGGTCTCGGTATTATGCTGTATGCGCCGCGGCCCATGAAAATTTAACCACGGCCCGGTTGTGGCCTATCCTATGTAGTTTCCAGAAGCACGACTATGGCTAATTTTAACCTTAGAATAAAAACTACTGAGGCTAGAGGGCTGCAATTTGGTATGTTCGATGATTGGAGGGTGGATGATCAGCATACCAACTTGCAGCCCTCTAGCCTCAGTGGTTTTTAAGATCTGATGGCGGTTAGAACAAAGTGCGGACAGAATAAAGTGCGGACGGACAGACAAAGCCGGCACAATGGTTTTCTTTTACAGAAAACTAAAATTTATATTTTTTTCATATTACCATTTCGTGACTTCTTTTTTCTTGAGTTTTATCCGGGTCTGTGATTCAGTTGTGGATATGTGACTCATTCAGACAAGCAAGGGAATAATCTATACAGATAATCTCTCTACTTTAAAAAATTCATTAAAGAAACCAAAAAATTGCAGATTCAGAGTTCCTGCCTTCCGAACATTCATCCAATTTATATTAAAAAGGCAAGAGAACTACGTACTGTACCGCAAAAACCAATTAGAAACCCTTCTTCAGTAATGATAGATATTCTGTTTTGTTTACTAAAATATTACCAGTTGCCACTTTGTTCCGGATATTCACCTAATTTCCATAAAAGAAAAAAGAATATTTACAGTACCACAGAAAACAATTAGAAACCCATCTTCAATAATGATAGATATTCTGTTTTGTTTACTGAAATATTACCAGCTTCCACTTTGTTCCGGATATTCATCTAGTCTGTAAAAGAAAAATAATAAAAATAAACATTTATAGTACCAGAAAAACCAATTAGAAACCCTTCTGTAATAATGACAGATATTCTGTTTAGTTTACTGAGATATTACCAGTTTCCACTTTGTTCCGGATGTTCATTTCCTGTACCACAAAAACCAATTAGAAACCCTTCTGCAATAATGGTGGATATTTTGTTTAGTTTGCTGAAACATTACCAGTTTCTACGCATTGGATAATAATTATACATGGGTCGCGTCGTCAGGCACAGGGGAAATTAACCCTCAGTCTGGAAAAGTAATCCAAAAGTTCAGAATAAAAAGCTTTGGAGTGACTGTGGCGTTTTTCTCAGGTGAACGCGAAAAAGGAATCGATGGTTTCCACGCGCCTAAATATCGGAGAACATTTCTAAGCTGGAGAAATAAATAATGAATAGAAATGTAATTTTGCATCAAAATAAAGAAGTAAATTACAGTTGTTCAAAAGTGATTTGTGGAATTGCTTCATAATTCTTTTACCACCGCCAGTTAGTTCCTCTTTCGGCTGTTAAGTAAACAAGTGAAAAATGCGTCGAAGTTTCTTCGGCGCAGTCGAGTTTTCTGCACAGCTGCTACAGCGTATAATCAAGGCCACTGAAAATAGATCTGTCGGTGGTCTCGTTATAATGCTGTATGAGCCGCGGCCCATGAAACTTTAACCACGGGTTGTGGCCTATCATATCGTTGCCAGAAGCACGATTATGGGTAACTTTAACCTTAAATAGAATAAAAACTACTGAGGCTAGCGGGCTGCAATTTGGTATGTTTGATGATTGGAGGGTAGATGATCGACATACCAATTTGCAGCCCTCTAGCCTCAGTAGTTTTTAAGACCACTATGAAACAAGAATTTTTTCTTGTTTACAACTTTGCGTCAAAAGTGTATATTTTGGGCGATCGTCGGAACAGCTTTATCGAGACTTACACACTTTTTCCTTTCAATTAACGAAGCTCATTAGAATATTATTTCAATTTGCATTGTTCAGTGGTGATCCTCATTATGTGGGAAAAATCATCTCATGGGAAATTTCCATGAGTTTGAAAATTCATTGAAAAATTTTTCGAAATTCTAAGTATTGGTTTACTGCCATCGGCTGAACTATCGTTAATTTTTAGTTTTCTGTAAAAGAAAACTATTGTGCCGGCTTTGACTGTCCGTCCGCACTTTTTCTGTCCGCAATTTTTCTGTCCGCCCTCAGATCTTAAAAACTACTGAGGCTAGAGGGCTGCAAATTGGTATGTTGATCATCCACCCTCCAATCTTCAAACATACCAAATTGCAGCCCTCTAGCCTCAGTAATTTTTATTCTATTTAAGGTTAAAGTTGGCCATAATCGTGCGTCTGGTAACGATATAGGATAGGCCACCACTGGGCCGTGGTTAAAGATTCATGGGCCGCGGCTCATGCAGCCTTATATAGTGACCACCGAAAGATAGATCTGTTTTCGGTGACCTTGATTATACGCTGTAGCGGCTGTACAGAAAACACGATTGCGCATTTTTTACTTGTTTGATTTTATAATGAATTTTATATCTCTGCCTTTTTCTTGCGTCTCTTAGAAATTAAGATTACCATGGTTGGTTGTCAGTCTTAATATCCTAATCATCATCGTTATTTTTTAATACCTCGCAGAGAACGAAACAGAAAATAGGGAGTCTAGGAGATGTGGGATGTGATATTGCATAACATAATGGTCACTTGTGCAATGGAGGATTTAGCAATATTCTCAGAATGCCGTATTGGCATAAAGGAATCGTTCTCATGTAATCCCTATGGCAAAACGATCTGTCAGTCGTGGAAGGAGATTTTCCAATTACCCACTGAATAGCATCGACATCATGGGAATGGGAAATCTGTGTTTCCCAGAGTTGCAATTCTCCTTCGGAATTCTTAATCCCTATTCTAAGACTGAAAGACCTTCTCCACAACGCTCTTCATAGATTGCGTTTACAGCAAAGAGAAATATTCAGTTCCAGCAATTTCAGTATTTCGTTTCGTGGATAGAATCGACGTCACGGCCGGTTAAGACAAACGCGGTGTATGTTCTTAATTATGATGAAAAAAATATGGCATAATTCATATATTATTCTTCATGTCTTTTATGAAATATAAAACGCAGTCTGAACTGCAAGATATATCTGAGAAAATATAATGATGTAGATTTGTTTGTAGAATTTCGCCGAGCACAAAATGAGACGAGAATATAAATTCAAGGTAATTTCTATCTCAGAGCGTGCACGAATATAAAAGAATTTCCTTTTATTATTATTATTATTATTATTATTATTATTATTATTATTATTATTATTATTATTATTATTATTATTATTACATAGCGCATGTAGTTTAGCTATGATACGGAAAGTGACCACGTTATAAGAATAAGACAAATCATTTTAGCAATAAAATAGAATTACTTAATGATCGTCTGTAGAATTACGTATTGTTTTCAAAGAATAATTTAATAATAATAGCTTTACATTCGATTTAACCAAGATGTCAAGTAAGTTTTTATTAGATTTCTGTAAGAGAAAACTATTGTGCCGGCTTTGTCTGTCCGTCCGCACTTTATTCTGTCTGCACTTTTTCTGTCCGCCCTCAGATCTTGAAAACTACTGAGGCTAGAGGGCTGCAAATTGGTACGTTGATCATCCACCCTCCAATCATCAAACATACCAAACTGCAGCCCTCTAGCCTCTAGCTGTTGGACTAAAATTGAAAAAGGACATTGACCAATCCTCAGTTACATTATTTATTTAAAAAAAGGATGATGATAAACAGTATATTGCAAATTAAATAGGAGTTACTTCTAATAAATATGCAGCTGCTGCTGTACTAAAATTGAAAAAGGACTTTGACCAGTTCTCAGTCATATTATTCCTTACAAAAAAGATAATGATAAACAATATATTGCAAAGTAAATTGAAATTATTTCTGTTGTACTAAAATTGAAAACGGACATTAACCAATTCTCAGTCATATTATTCCTTACAAAAAAGATAATGATAAACAATATATTGCAAAGTAAATTGAAATTATTTCTGTTGCACTAAAATTGAAAAAGGACATTGAACATCCCTCAGTCATATTATTCCTTGAAAAAAAGATAATGATAAAAATATATTGCAAAGAAAATTGAAATTATTTCTGTTATACCAAAATTGAAAAAAGAACATTGACCAATTCTCAGTCTTATTATTCCTTGAAAAAAAAAGAAGATAACGATATACAACATATTGCAAAATAAATAGAAATTACTTCTAATAAATATGCAGATGCTGATGTCTTGTATATCTTTAAAAGTCTGCCAAGTTTAATGCTTCAATTTGAAAGGGAAAGTGAAACCGCCTTTTTCCTGCCCCCTCCCCCAACCCCCGCCAGCGGCCGCGCCATGAATATGTATCCAAGCACATTAATTTCAAGTTAGTTCCCGGCAATAAATTCCTCGGCCCTTTTTGCTATTCAGAGACTTTGTTCACTGAAACAAGATTGTTAGGCTTGTAAGATGCTAATGATGAAGGCATGAAAGCCGTTTTTATTTTTTTTTTATTTTTTGCTTTTTAGTTTTCTGAAATAAAAAAAACTATTGTGCTGGCTTTGTCTGTCCGTCCGCACTTTTTCCTGTCCGCACTTTGTTCTGCCCGGCCTCAGACCTTAAAAACTACTGAGGCTACAGGGCTGCAAATTGGTACGTTGATCATCCACCCTCCAATCATCAAACATACCAAATTGCAGCCATCTAGCTTCAGTAGTTTTTATTTTATTTAAGATTAAAGTTAGGCATCATTGTGCATCCGGCAACGATATAGGCCAGGCCATCACCGGGCCGTGGTTAAAGTTTCGCGGCTCATACAGCATTATACCGAGACCACCGAAAGATGGATATATTTTCGTTGGCCTTGATTACACGATGGACAGAAAACTCGATTGCGCCGAAGAAACTCCGGCGCATTATTTACCTGTTTGTTGTTTAATTCTTTCTTAAATCCCTCGGTATTTCTGACGTGAAATTGTCTCACTGTTGAATGTGGACTTTGATTGTAACACTGTACTTCCAGATATGATTATTATTTGCCTGATTCGAGCTAAAACAAGACGAGAATACAAATAATTTGGAAGGTAGCATTGAATGCATACACAGACCACACACATATACACACACATGTGTATATATATATATATACATAATGTGTGTGTATATATATATATATATATATATATATATATATATATATAGTATACATACATATATATATGTATATATATATATATATATATATATATATATATATATACATATATATATATATATCACATTACCACAGGTGAAAAATCGGAGACGGGGTGTAGGTCCTGACCGGTTTCGACTTTATTTCCAAGCCACTGACGAAAAACCTGTGGTTTTATATATATATATATATATATATATATATATATATATACACAAATAGTTATTTATTTTTTTATTCATAGTAAAATCAAGACTTTGGTCAAAATGGCGCTCTGTCCTCCAACAGCAAAACCACTTTCACCTTAAAATTCTCACCAGTTCAGCGGCCATTCCCTACCCTTACCTTTCATTTGTTTATATACCTTTGGGACACCCTGTGGCCTCCGGCGGAAGTTTTATATCACTGCCCCTTGTTTCTTTATGGTCTCGTAAAACCGAGAGATTTTATTTCCAAAAACTTTTCTTTCTGTCAACAACTCGAGGATAAGGAAAAAGAACTGTTATGCCAACTCGCAATTGATGGCTTGGCAGCCGTGATCTTTGAGTGACAACGGTAGCACAGAGTTAGATAACACACAGAGACTGGTGTATCGTGTTTAAAACCTGTTTTCTCTGTAAATATTACATTAGTTTGAATATATGTTCATGAAAGACATGATATATTAGTTTAAATATATGTTCATGAAGGACATAATACATTAGTGTAAATATATGTTCATGATGGACATGATACATTAGTTTAAATGTATGTCCATGAAGGACATAATACATTAGTTTAAATATATGTTCATGAAGGACATAATACAATAGTTTAAATATATGTTCATGAAGGACATAATACATCAGTTTAAATATATATTCATAAAGGACGCAATACAATAGTTTAAATATATGGTCATGAAGGACATAATACATTAGTTTAAATATATGGTCATGATGGACACAATATAATTCTGTTTAACAGTAGATATTTCTATAAGCTATATGAACTGTGTTTTTGATATATGCTTTCCATTGATCAGTTCTGATACTGTCCTTAACAAATACTACTGCTCTATTTCATATGAATCAGGGCATAGTTTTATTTTACTTTAATAGTAGTTTTAGATATTGCAGTGTTTTGCTGCTTTTGTTGCCGTTGTGGCGCAGTGGTAAGGCTCTCGCCTGCCAGTCGAGAGAACCGGGGTTCAAATCCCACTGCTCACTGGTGGCTTGGTGATGGCGCCATTGCATAAACCCGGTAGCCTGCCAACCTAGCAGTCTGAAAACTCGAGAGGGTGAGTAAGTGAATAGGTACCAGCCCTTCGGCTGGGTGTTAAACAGTGGGCCCAGCGACACACTGGCCACGTGTCTTAGGCAACGGGACTTCTCCTCCACCGGCTGTCGGCCCAAGAAACCGGAGTTCAGCGCCGGCCCTATGAGCCTTGCGAGGCCCAGGAAGACTTTAACCATTTTTTTAACCCTTGCTACTTTGTTTGTAAGTCCCCTAAATATGCTTAATACGATAATTACAGTTCTTTGTTTACATTTCGACGTACATGCTGGGGCGGAGCCGGGGGGTAGGGTTTCTTTGCTCTGGTGCAATATGGGTAAGGCTGAAATTTAGACACGTGAAACATGTTAAATCCCTCATTGGTTCTTTTCTTAATTTTTTCATCAATAAAACTGGAGTTCGGATTCAGGCATTGCTCAGAAAAAAAAAAAATTCAGTTGTCAGTCTTGGATCCTTTGGTGCAGACCTACAAAATTTGTTCTTTGGATTATTTCGGCAGCAGTGCAAAATATCACGAGAAATGTTTATGTGTGTTTTGAATGATCTGACTTTCTTGTCTGTAGTAAAATAATAGTTTTAAATATGCTGGGAAACCTGCTGTCATTACTCATTCCATGCAGGAACAAAGCAAAGTATTCTAGTTTTGGAAAAGCGAAGCAGATAGAGAAATACATTGCAGTATTATTATTATTATTATTATTATTATTATTATTATTATTATTATTATTATTATTATTATTATTATTATTATTATTATTTCAGTGGATGAAACCTATTCACATGGAACAAGCCCACCAAAGGGGCCATTGACTTGAAATTCAAGCTTCCAAAGAATGTTGGTTTCAACCTCCCCTCTGCAGCAGACCCCACACTGCGGCAGTAACTGATCACGATCATTATACAGAGCCAGTGGTTTTTCATCGCCCTGGGGAAGAGACGCGAACCCGAGACATCTAAGTGTTTATCCACGACACTAACCACTATACCAGCGGAAGACATTCACCAAAAGGGAACACTCAAAATCTGCATTTCCTCAGACTGTCAGGGTCAAAAGATGAGGTCAAGGTCAAAAGATGAGGTCAAGCCAGGGTAACATAATTAACAGTTTTGATTAAACCCATCAGAAAAATGGAGCGAAAGATGAAACACTTTAAAAACAAGTAAAAAATGTGCTGAAGTTTCTTCGGCGAAATCGAGTTTTCTGTACAGCCGCTACAGCGTATAATCAAGGCCACCGAAAATAGATCTATCTTTTGGTGGTCTTGGTATATTGCTGTATGAGCCGTGGCCTATGAAACTCTCAGCCGGCCGTGATGGCCTGTCCTATATCGTTGCCAAAAGCACGATTATGGCAAAATTTAACCTTAAATAAAATAAAAATTACTGAGGTTAGAGGGCTGCAATTTGGTATGTTTGATGACTAGAGGGTGGATGATCAACATACCAATTTGCAGCCCTCTAGCCTCAGTAGTTTTTAAGATCTGAGGGCGGAGAGAAAAAGTGCGGACGGACAGACAAAGCCGGCAAAATAGTTTTCCTTTACAGAAAACTAATAAAAAACCGCAACTTTCCCTAAATGAGCCGATAGAGCTTATAATTCCTCGGATGGCAAAATTTTTTTTCGCTCAATTTAAACCGAAATAAGTCAATTAATTAATTCAATACAGCGTCTAATGACTCAGGAACAAACAGAAATCATCTGAATGTTGAAAATGATTACACATGCAAAAAGGTCACTCCAGGACACATTTAAAGCCACCAGACTCTTCGAAATGTTGATGAACGTGGAAAAAAACTTTTTAATTATATCTTCATCAAACAGGATCAAAGAATTGGACAGATACAAAAAAAAATAATTCTACCTGTTATTAATACTCCATCATCCTACCTAGCAGCGACACGCGATATTGTCATTATGAAATCACTAATGGGATTTACATGATGACATTAGATCTCTTATGTAAATCAGGAGACGCAAGGAGGAATGATGATTGACAATTAATAATTTCCTACTAACCCTGGCTGGTGGAGATTCGAGAGACGGTGTTTGGAGGTTCGAAAATGATATTTTCTGAGTGGTTATCACTTATTAAATTTGGTGTTCTGTAAACGAATTAGTATATAGATCAGTGGTTCTCAGACTTTTTTTTTTTTAGTGATGGCACCCAAACTAATATAGCATGAATTAACATGCATATATATATATATATATATATATATATATATATATATATATATATATATATGTATATATATATATATATATATATATATATATATATATATATATATATATATATATATATATATATATTAACATATTAGAGTAGACAGACTGATAATATTAATATGAAGACTTCTGCAATTTTTTATTTTTTATTTTTTTTTACAAATATTCATTGAGATGATTTAGACAAGACAAAATTCATGACAATCTTGCGGTACCCCTAGGCACTGTTTGTGGCACCCCCCAGGGTGCCACGGCACCCACTTTGAGAACCACTGATATAGATCCTAATTGTGCATCTTTATTTATTGACGATTTTACTGCATAAAGCAGAATAACATATGGATTAACAAAACAGTTATTCGTTGCTCCTTCGCCAGGAATTCTGTTACATTTTTAGCAATATTGATGATTTGATCCAGTAAGATAATTTGTTCTGCCAGTTCAATATGATGTCTATATCTTAAAGCCAAATAAAAAAATAATATATATACATAGAAATATCATGATACAAAAGCTGAAAGTATCCATACTTTATTATTTTTATTATTATTATTATTATTATTATTATTATTATTATTATTATTAAAAATACTCGTAGTTATGTATGGGTACATATATTTAAAATTAAATCTCTACAGAGATTTATTTTCAAGTATATGTACCCATACATAACTGTGGATTTGTTTCTCCATTATTATTATTATTATTATTATTATTATTATTATTATTATTATTATTATTATTATTATTGTCCCTAGCTGCAGCCTCTTTCATTCATTTTACTGTACCTCCATTCATATTCTCTTTCTTCCATCTGACTGTCCACCCTCTCCAAACAATTGTTTCATAGTGCAACTGCTTTGAGGTTTTCCTCCTGTTACACCTTTCAGACCTTTTCCTGTCAATTTCCCTTCCAGTGCTGGATGACCTCATAGGTCCCAGTTCTTGGCCTTTTGCCTAAATCCTATATTCTGCTCTTATAAGCTGAATTAAAAGCATAACATGCATATTGAATGCTTAATGAACTTTTTTATATTGTATATATCAAATACGAGGGACGTACAAATATAATTTCTACTGATTTTTGGATTTCCAGATTGTACAAAGAAGACGAAGGTACAAATATGGTTCCTTTTGATTTTTGGATGGCAAAACTTTGCAGTGGAGTGCTTTGGAAAATTAGATTTTCATAGTATTTTGGGAAGACCGTTCTAATTGTGCTATCATTGCCAACGGGCTCTTGATATGATCACACACAGAAAATATTTTCTGTAGAACTTGTAATTGTACGACCCAGAATTCTAAGAAATTAGATCAGGTTCAAGTGAATTCAAACGAAAGGAACCTTTCAACTAAAAATTGGAAAAGCATTTAATGTTATGCCGCCGTTATTGCAAAGAAGCAAAGTTGCAATGTATAAAGTTAATGCAATACGGCAGATTCCCTCGTACTGAACACCGTAAATCCGGGCTCCGGTAAAAGGAAATTGAAACGGTGCCGTTAACAAAATACCGCCGGGAGAATTAAGAACTCGCATAAGACACTGGAACAGCCTAAAAATCGTCCGGGACTTGAAATGAACGGAGCGGAAATTGCAGCTCCAAGTGCCATAAACTCGAAAAGAGTTTCTATAAGATAATTAGTTTTGGAAGGTGTCTTGTATAAGGCGAAAGGGTTACTTTGATTCTTTTTTTTAGAGAAAATAATCTTGGTTGCTATCAGGGTTTTCAGGTTTCATCCGATGCTTACCATCTGTACAACTGTCTTTGCAAGTTTTAGTTTTCTGTAAAAGGAAACTATTGTGGTGGCTTTGTCTGTCCGCCCTCAGATCTTAAAAACTACTGAGGCTAGACGACTGTAAATTGGTATGTTGATCATCCAACCTCCAACCATCAAACATACCAAATTGCAGCCCTCTAGCCTCATTAGTTTTTTTTTTTTCATTTAAGGTTAAATTTAGCTCTAATCGTCCGTCTGGCAACGATATAGGACAGGCCACCAGCGGGTCGTGGTTTCATGGGCCACGTCTCATACAGCATTATACCGAGACCACCGAAAGATAGATCTGTTTTCGGTGGCCTTGATTACACGCTGTTAGCGGCTGGACAGAAAACTCTATTGCGCCGAAGAAACTTCGGCGCATTTTTTACTTGTTAGTTATTCATTTCAACATATAACACCTTCCCTTGTGCTGTTATTTCTTGATGGATTAACTTACCATAATTACTTTGTAAGTATATTAAGAATGATATTTATGTTCTCATTTCAGATACATCAGTAGGTTCTCTTAATCAAATTGAAGGAAAACGGTCCTGACGTGATAAGCTGAACAAGCGATTGTCTGTAGAAGCAGTGCAATACGAATTCTGCTTTTCCTCTCTCCGCTATGCAGAAAAAAGGTGAGAATTTCGTCATTTAGGCAAGTAGGAATGTTGACGCTATAGTATTATATGTGCATTGCATTTGATACCCTACAAAGGAACTAACCATTACCAATTGATAAATAGTTGCTGACACGCGTTCGATATTTGGGCGTAAATACTCTGGTCAGTTCCACGGCAGAAATAGCCGAGAGAATGACATAACTTCCCGCGTGTTATAAATAAAACTAATAGACCTCATATCCGTGAGTTGTAAATAAATGTTTAGAAGTGACTGAGAGCTGGAGAGGTCTTTCAGCCATATTTAGTCGTCGTATGTCCAGGCCTCGATTTCCTTAAGAGACATGACGTCTGAATAAATACCGATTGTTTGGGATATATATATATATATATATATATATATATATATATACATATATATATATATATATATATATATATATATATATATATATATATACTGTACAGTATATCTATATATCTATATATATATATTTGATATATATATATATATATATATATATATAATATATATATATATATATATATATATATATATATATATATATATATATATATATATATATATATATATATATATATATATATATATATATATATATATATTCCATACAAACTTCCTCTTACTATTTAATAATTTTAATATCTCGAATAGTCGAACTGTATTTATACTTCCAGTAGCAATCTTCCATCATGGTTAATCTTTGAAAACCTAAAATAAACCCATTTATATCGATATATTAACTGGTAGATATCAGTTGTGTACTTAATTTATGAGACGAATAAGCAACAGGAAGTTCATGAAAGTACCTAAACTAATTTTAGTCTTCTTAAAAGAAAGCTATTATGCCGGCTTTGTCTGTCCGTCCGCACTTTTTTTTCTGTCCACTCTCAGATCTTAAAAACTACTGAGGCTAGAGGGCTGCAAATTGGTATGTTGATCATCCACCCCCGAGTCATCAAACATACCAAATTGCAGCCTTCTAGTCTCAGTAGTTTTTATTTTATTTAAGGTTAAAGTTAGCCATAATCGTGCTTCTGGCAACGATATAGGCCAGGCCACCGTCGGCCCGTGGTTAAAGTTCCATGGGCCGCGGCTCATACAGCATTATACCGAGACCACCTCAAGATAGATCAATTTTCGGCGGCCTCGATTATACGCTGTACAGAAAACTAGATTGCGCCGAAGAAACTTCTGCGCATTTTTTAGTTTTTGTTTTAAGATAATGAGTATAATTTGAACAAGATAGGCTCAATCATGAAGTCGTAAGTGATCAATCAGTGTAATGAATGATTCGCAGTAAAAAAAAAAAAAGTTCATTAAAGCCTGGAGGAGGGAAAAAAAATATGACACTGCATATCGAGTCCATGAATTCGCCCTGTTTTTCTTCTGCTTTCTCTCCCGATTCCCCCCCCCCTCCCCCCAACCCCACGCCCCCCTTAAAATTCAGCCCCGTGGAATGAGCCTAATAAAGTACAAGGTTTCATGGGCCCTAATTCGGAAAATACGTTCTATCTGCAATTCTGCTTTTACGCAAGCACTGATTTCAACCCTCCGGCAAAAAAAAGTAAAAGGTAAAAATAAGCGAGATTTGTAGCTTCGTATTCATTCCCCCGTTTTCTTTTCGAAGTGGGATATATATATACATATATATATATATATATATATATATATATATATATATATATATATATATATATATATATATATATAAATACAGGTAGAGAGAGAGAGAGAGAGAGAGAGAGAGAGAGAGAGAGAGAGAGAGAGAGAGAGAGGTTTTTCGATTTGAGTACTACTGCTATCATCACCAGTGCTGTTTGGTTTATGTGTGGTTATAAGAACGGAGAAGCACGCATTAGCATATCTCTCTCTCTCTCTCTCTCTCCCTCTCTCTCTCTGTATATATATATATATATATATATATATATATATATATATATATATATATATATATATATATATATATATATATATATATATATATATATATATCGAAAAAGCTATTTGAAACGACAATTTCCAAGATTATAATTTCATTCTTTTTAGGTAACAGGACCAGTGAAGATTATATCACGTATTTGATAAAGATATGAAAAGAAAGTAAAATATTCGATCATTTGGTTTAGATAGATGATTCTCCTTCAAAAAACAAAAACAAAAACAAAACAAAAAAAAAACATATAAAAGCATATACAACTGACTTCAATCTTACTCATATATATATATATTTTTTTACCCCATAGTGGGATAGTGCCGCCAGTACACCTCACGTTGTGCACTGTAGGCATTGCTAAAGGTTCTTTGAAGCGCCCCTTCTGCCCCTAGCTGCAACCTCTCTCACTCCCTTTACTGTACCTCCATTCATATTATCTTACTTCGATCTTTGCTATCCACCCTCTCCTAACAATTATTTCATAGTGCAACTGCGAGGTTTTCCTCCTGTTACACCTTTCAAACCTACCTACTCTCACCTTTCCAGCACTGAATGACCTCATAGGTCCCAGTGCCTTGCCACTGGCCTAAACTCTCTATTCCACGCCATTCCTATTTATACGTTTCACTGATATTTCTCATTAACGAAAAGTTGATGGAAACTCATCAGCGGAACCAAAGTCCCCCAGACAACTAACAGACAGAAACTTCACAATCTCATTCAGAGCCGCAATCCTATTCATTTGTATAATCTCATTTGAAGCCTCAAAGTCCCTTTTTCACTCCCTTGATTTACAATCAGAAGTTATCCATGAGTTACCGGGAAAATCACGATATAATTCTTCAGAATCCTCTTGCGGGCTTACGACGGTCTGGGCGGCAGGAATACAGTGTGATATTCATTTCCTCTTTTTCATTCAGAGAGATAAAGACTCGAGAATTGTCACTGTTATTCGTTGTGATGAAGTAGCGTGGCTGATTATAGTAGATCGCTCTTGCAGACCTTGCGGACCCTATTCATTATTTTTTTATTTGAAGACTGATATTGCAGAAAGCAGTTGTATAGAAATGGAATCTACAATTTTGAGCCAAAGGCCAAACGTTGGGACCTTGTGAGGTCGTTCAGTGCTGAAATGGAAATTGAGAGTAGCAAGGTTTGAAAGGTGTAACAGGAGGAAAACCTCAAAGCAGCTGCACTACGAAGCAGTTGTCAGGAGAAGGTGGAGGAAAGTAAGATGGAAGAAAGAAACTATGAACGGCGGTACAATGAAAGGAATGGAAGAGGTCGCAGCTAGGGGACCTAAGGGACGCCGCAAAAAAAGCCTTAACTAATGCCTACAGTGCAAGTATATATTTCTAGTGTTTTGCTCGATATTTGTCCCACTAAAACTGCTCTTTCTAAAACAAAAATCCAATTTGTTCTGGATGAAATTTCCGTGTAGGCATCTGTGAGGGAATCAACATCAACACTTCTGAGAAATATTTTCAGCTCAATTTAGGCTTCATATGAAATTCTCTATCATTGTGTTATAAGTTATTGGAGCCTAACAACCTTTGCTAGTCAGCAACTCAGATGTCTAAAATGCTTCACATTTTTGATAGATTTCTCAGTGTGATATTGGATAATCTTCCAGGAAATTACGAAGGGCCGGCTGAAACCAGTGCTGGCGAGAGGAGACGCTTACGAAGGCCATCCAATGATTGTGAACCTTCTTCTGTCCCTCCGTTCATACTCTCTTCCACCTGACTTTCCACCTTCTCTAACTGTTGTTTCAAACCTTCTTACTGACAGTTTCCCTTTCAGTGCTGAATGACCTCAGAGGTCCCACCACTTGGTCATTGCCCTTAATTCTATAATCCAATCCTGTGAAAAGGAATTGGGGTCACAGATAGATTATCAGAAGTGAAAAATCGCTCACTTCGAGGTTCTTCCCAAATCTTTCTTCCATTAATTCTCTACGTTTTTGTTTCTGCCTGGCTAGAACTGTGGAGACACGTCAGAGATTGTCAGTTCAGTGGGCTATCACACAAACACACATACACACACACACACACACATATATATATATATATATATATATATATATATATATATATATACATACATACATACATATATATTATATACTGTATATATATATATATATATATATATATATATATATATATATATATATATATATATATATATATATATATATATGTGTGTGTGTGTGTGTGTGTGTGTGTCACACATAACCACAGGTGAAAAATAAGAAACGGGGTGTAGGTCCTGACCGGTTTCGACTTTATTTCCAAGCCATTGACGAAGGACTTCGTCAGTGGCTTGGAAATAAAGTCGAAACCGGTCAGGACCTACATCTCGTTTCTTATTTTTCACCTGTGGTTATGTGTGATGAATGAATCACGTACAAAAGTGATAATAATCATATATGTATGTATATACAGTATATATATATATATGATTCATGTTTATACATATATATACGTATATTTTTTAATTTTATTTTTTATCACTTTGATTTTATTGACGTACTTGCATATTTAATGAGTTAGGAAAATGCTGGTGAATATTTCTCAAGTGAATAGGATACAACACTTTGATTTTATTGATGAACGTACGAATTCACGAGGTTAGAAAAAAATTTGGTGAAAAGTTTCTCGAGTAGAATACGAAAAACTACGGAGATACCAAAAAAAAAAAAAAATTAACAAATGCGCCGAAGTTTCTCCGGCGCAATCGAGTTTTCTGTACAGCCGCTACAGCGTACAATCAAGGCCACCGAAAATAGATCTATCTTTTGGTGGTCTCGGTAAAATGCTGTATGAGCCGCGGCCCATGAAAGTTTAACCACGGCCATGTGGTGGCCTATCTTATATCGTTGCCAGAAGCAAGGTTATGGCTAACTTTAACCTTAAATTAACTAAAAACTAATGAGGTTAGAGGGCTGCAATTTGGTATGTTTGATGATTGGAGGGTGGATGACCAACATACCAATTTGCAGCCGTCTAGCCTTAGTGGTTTTTAAGATCTGAGGGCGGACAGAAAAAGTGCGGACAGAAAAAAGTGCGGACGGACAGACAAAGCCGGCACAATAGTTTTCTTTAACAGAAAGTGCTCCACTTATCACAATAACCGGCCCCCGACCCCAGCGGGGCATAAAAGATGAAAACAAGGATATTGGGGTTATATCGAAATGCTTCTGATATTCTCACAATGCAAATATGCAAATGACGACACACGGCCACCCAATCACCGCGTCCGGTCCATTTCTCATACATGGCCCTGCCTCTGACTGAATGAATATTCGGCAATCTCCGGCCCACCCCTACCCCTCGCCCCCCCCCCCCCCTCTCTCTCTCTCTCTCTCTCTCTCT
>JANJGK010003843.1:20000-45000 GCA_039081455.1 Macrobrachium rosenbergii
GACTTCAGTTGCTCTATCAACGTTCTAATTAACTAAACAAAACACAAAAATACAAATATTTTACAAACTTTGAAGTATTTATTTAAATATAAATATGCTGAGGCAATAGAGGAAATTTAAGTCCAAGTTAGGAACCTAAAATAATACCGAAATCCTTTAAAACCAGAACACAAAATAAGATTGTTGGTAGAAATAACCAAAAATGAGCATGAAAAAGTAATTCGCATTCGAGCTCAGCGAGAGAAATTATGCAGCAACCAACGAGCATCATCTACCATGAGCTGTGCATGACTTCGATCCAGGCAAACGCAGAAACATGCAAATTGCTTGAAGGAAATTTCCATCGTGACAGCGAAGGTGACGATATGCGCCGAGGAAAGTGTCGGTATGCTTTGAGAAAGGGTGCCGAAGGGAGCAAGTTAAAAATCGTCTAAGTTTCTTCAGCGCAATCGAGTTTTCTGTACAGCCGCTACAGCTTGTAACCAAGGCCAGCGAAAATAGATCTTATCTTTCGGTGGTCTCGGTATAATGCTGTATGAGCCGTGGTCCATGAAACTTGAACCACGGACCAGTGGTGGCCTGTCCTATGTCGTTGCCAGAAGCACGATTATTGTTAACTTTAACCTTAAATAAAATAAAAACTACTGAGGCTAGATGGCTGCAATTTGGTATATTTGATGGTTGGAGGGTGGATGATCAACATACCAATTTGCAGCCCTCTAGCCTCAGTAGTTTTTTTAAGATCTGAGGGCGGACAGAAAAAGTGCGGACAGAAAAAAGTGTGGACAGAAAAAGTGCGGACAGAAAAAAAAGTGCGGACAGAAAAAAAGTGCGGACGGACAGACAAAGCCGGCAGAATAGTTTTCTTTTCAGAAAACCAAAAAGGAATGAAAGAGAGATAATTCGGAGGTCGTGGAAAATTCTGAAGCCTTTCCTGTGGCAATGAACTTCAGATGTTCAAGCGAAGATGCAATGCATTAATACCCTAATACTATTCTCCTTGCATTTTAATACATTTTTATCTATTTATTAATTTATTAATTATTTTTAATAGGTGGTATCTCTTCTTTCTGTATTTCCCTTTACTTCCTCTTACTTCTTCCTAATGAACACCATAATATTCTTTGGAAGCTTGAAGTTCAAGTCAGTGGCCCCCTTTGGTGGGCTTGTTCCATATGTATAGATTTCATCTACTGAGTAATAATAATAATAATAATAATAATAATAATAATAATAATAATAATAATAATAATAATAATAATAATAAATGTAAGAGCATAAGCTTGAAGAATGCTTTAAAGGACACCGGATCTTTGAAGACTGCAGAGGGTATTGCGCGAATATCTATTTCTGCATATCATTATACTTTTGCATACAGATTTCCGTCCGTATATTTGCGTGAGTTTGTGTGTGTGTGTGTGTGTGTGTGTAGGCAATTTTGTGTACTGTTATCAGAATTACACTCTATATTTATAATAATACACACGGTTAATAAATTCGCGTGAGTATGTGTGTGTGTGTGTGTAGGCTATTTTGTGTGCTGTTAATCAGAATAACACCCTACAGTCATAATACATCCGGTTAATAAAATCGCATATTTCCCACCTGCTCTGGAAGGTCATCTTAAATTTGGTATCACTTGGGGGCTTTTCTTTTTTCAGCTTCCGTTGCTTTTAAAGTCGATAGACCCTTCTGCATGTCCAAAAAGAAAGAAAGAGAGAGAGAGAGAGAGAGAGAGAGAGAGAGAGAGAGAGAGAGAGAGAGAGAGAGAGAGAGAGAGAGAGAGAGGCGAAATAAAACGGGGCTCAAATATATATGTATTCTCCCTGCTGCAATTTCTGGAACACCATTGGTATCGCCCGGAGTGACAGTTTCCCATTTGAAGTGTTAGTGAAGCAATTACGGCACGGGGATACTTTTTCTCTCATTTCTCGAGGTATTCCAGGTGTGGCACGCGACGTAGAATTCTATATGGCGAAATAATTGGAGCGAGTTCAACGCCCCGACTGTAACCTGGGGGGGGGATTTCTTCAGAGTAGTTGGCGCGCGTCTGACGTTTCTGAAACACGCCAGATCAGTTTTTAGTTTTCTGCAAAAGGAAACTGTTGAGGTGGCTTTGTCCGTCCGTCCGCACTTTTTTCTGTCCGCGCTTTTTTCTGTCCGCACTTTTTCTGTCCGCCCTCAGATCTTAAAATCTGCTGAGGCTAGAGGGCTGCAAATTGGTATGTTGATCATCCACCCTTCGATCATCAAACCTACCAAGTTACAGCCCTCTAGCCTCAGTAGTTTTTATTTTATTTAAAGTTAAAGTCGGCTATAATCGTGCTTCTGGCAATGCTATAGGACAGGCCACCACCAGGCCGTGGCTGAAAGTTTCATGGGCCGCGGCTCATACAGCATTATACCGAGACACCACCGAAAGATAGATCTATTTTCGATGGCCTTGATTATACTCTGTAGCGGCTGTACAGAAACTTCGGTGCATTTTTTACTTGTTAATGATTTTGGTTAATCGGGAGGAAATAAGCTTTCTATTAATTATAATTATAAGTTTATTCATATATACTTACGAGCACGCTAACCGAGGAATGTGCGCTTCTCCTCGCCCCTAAGAATGTGGCGCGCGCGCGCGCTCTCTAGCGTGCCGCGTCCTCCGACCGCCTTAATTAAAACGCGCCTATTTTCGGAACGAGAAACCCTCGGAAATGGCTTCCGGTCCAAAGGAAACATCTCCGGCAACATCAGCAGCATGACGTGACGGAGGAAGTGGCCGCCTGATGTGACAGTTCGAATCCAAGCTGCAGTCCGTGCCGGTGGCAGTCTGAACTGTACCTAATCAAGCATTATAAACCATCGCCAGACAGGGAGCCAAATTGAATGTATCAGAATCGCTGAGTTGCAGCAGCGTCGAATTCCCGGGGTTTAACGTCGTTTCCCGCGTTCCACGAGACACTCGGCGCTCGTGAAATAGGGGGAGGGGGTTAGAAAGGCAGGAAGGTAGGTAGGAAGGTAGGTAGGTAGGTAGGAAGGTTTCAGGGAGGCGTTTCTGCTTGATTTCGGCAATAGTTTTTCTGCGTCCGACGAACGATTCAGTCTCGAAATTACCTCATCACAGGCTGATTCGATCAAGAACGTAGGCATTACGGAGTCCCGGGAAGAAGAAGAATCCTCGATCGCGCAAGGTTTTAAAATGCTGCGGCTCTCTCTCTCTCTCTCCTCTCTCTCTCTCCTCTCTCTCTCTCTCTCTCTCTCTCTCTCTCTCTCTCTCCCGGGAAAGGGGGGAGGAGGAGGAGGAGGAGGAGGAGGAAGGGGAGGGAGAGTGCCTGTCTTCCCTACTCTGGAAAGACGCTTTTGAGACAATTATGCATTCGTTGAAGACCTATTTGATATATTTAATCAGTGTGCCGTGTTTTGAATATAACAAAAATGCTATATAAACACATACACACCTCAAATATATGTATATATATATATATTATAATATATATATATATATATATATATATATATATATATATATATATATATATATATATATATATATATATATATATATATATATAGCAGGGTATTTATTTCCTCTTTACTAAAATACTATTCCCAGACGTGGATATCTGCCTGTGGTGGTCACTGATGGTAATTTTTTGTTTCCTAACCACCAGTTATGATAAGGCATCTTGTCTGTCCAATTTGCATAACTTGTATTTTAACAGGAACTTTTGCTATCACAGTTCATCCATGATCGTCCTTCCTGACGAGAGCAGCCAAATTTGCTGAATAGCAGCGCCGACATGAAGAAAATGTGTCTCACTGTCGGTCGAACTTTCCAACTCCAGAGGTCTTCTTTTATTCCTGAAACTGCTGGGGTGTGGAACAGTCTCCCAGAGCTGCAAAAGTTCAAGCGAAGATGAAATGCATTATTACCCTAAAATAATTCACAGTGTTTTAGTAATTTTTTTTTTTATATTTCTGTGTATTTCTTTATAAATTTATTCATTTGCCTTCTTTGCTTCTCTAATAATTTATCTCCTCTTTCTGTATTTCTGAGGTTTGTGAAAGATCTGTATTTTTAGGATTCAAACTTTTCCTTCTTACAAATAAATGATTTAAAGTATTCTAATTTTTGTGCCAAATTTCTTTTTAGGGGGAATTTACTCTTGAAAACTTGTCTTTATATATTCATATGTATATATACATATATATTAATATGTATATATATACATATAAAATTTTGTGTATATGTATACATATATGTGTGTATATATATGTGTGTATATATAAATATATATCCTTAAATCTATATATTTCCTGATGAAGAGCATTACCGCTAACCTAAGTCTGTATCTTGGACCACGAAATTTGAAACTAATGTGAGAGGTTTGTTTATCCTCACAAACAAAGAAACAGTTTTCCATCACGAACAAGAACATTAATTACCTTTATAAGTTTTTATTGGTATACCCCATTACGATCCAGACCACGTGAAGATTTGAGCAATACATTAACTTTGTTTCTAACAATAAACGAGTAAAAAATCGAATTTTCTGCATAGCGTGTAATGCTGTATGAAACTCTCAGCAAAGGTCCATGAAACTCTCAGCTGGTCGTGGTGGCCTGTGTTGTTGAGATGCCAGACGCAAGATTATGGCTAACTTTAACCGTAAATAGAATAAAAAACTACTGAGGCTAGAGGGCTGCAATATGGTATGTTTGATGATTGGAGGGTGGATGATCAACATACCAATTTGCAGCCCTCTAGTCTCAGTAGGTTTTAAGATCTGAGGGCGGACAGAAAAAAGTGCGGACGGACAGACAAAGCCATCTCAATAGTTTGCTTCTACAGAAAACTAAAAATTACCTGACTGGATGAATGTTAAAAAAATTAGATACCAACATCACAATGTTTGGTTCCTGACTCCCGATTTGAGAGAACAAACGATTTCTCAAAATGTGTGTATTTCTCTCTCTCTCTCTCTCTCTCTCTCTCTCTCTCTCTCTCTCTCTCTCTCTCTCTCTCTCTCTCTCTTTTGGCGAAAATGCTACTGTAATCCTCTTTTGTTTTTCCTGCGGTGTCACTTGCAAACAAAGCAACAAATGAAAATTATGGCTGAAAAAGTAACCACCGCCCAGTACTAGAGATTAAAACGGACCGTTCCATATTTTTTTTTTTTTGGTCAGTGATTCCAGCATTCATTCTTAAACCCTGAAAGATTAATCATGTTTTCGAAGCCGCGGAATGATAAACGACGTAAATACACTGTGTTCGGATGTGCATAATTTTTGTGTGCTTTGCGAGAGGTACACGACAGGACCCGCAAGGGGGTTAGTGCAGCCTCACGCGGTGCACTGTAGGCTTGACTAAAGGTTCTTCGCAGTGTCCCTTCCTGAGGCCCCTAGCTGCTTCAACCCCTTTCAATCCTTTTTCTGTACCTCCGTTCATATTCTCTTTATTCTATCTTGCTATTCACCCTCCTCTAACAATTGATTGGTATTGCAAGTGCTTTGAGGTTTTCATCCTGTTACACCTTTCAAACCTTCTTACTGTCAATTTCCGTTTCAGCTCTGAATGACCTAACAGGTCCCAGTGCTTGGCCTTTGGCCTAAACTCTGTATTCCATTTCAGTCCGTACGTTGTTGGGATGTGTACTTCGCCAGAGGTACACAAAAGCCGATATTCACTGTGGGTGTTATATATCCTTTTGGGGGGGGGGTATATGGTTGGGGGGGGTTGGGTTGGTTGCATCCGGGGTTTATCCGTTTTTAATCTCGCAAAATATGCCACAAAGCCCGGAGCCAAACGGGACAAAAGAACGACTCTCCAGAGGCCCAATATAAGCAACCCTCGACCCGGAATGAAATGTAAAACCCCTTTCACGCAACATAAAAGGAAGAGAGAAAAACAACAACACGCTAATTGAAAAACACTGAACCGTAAATAAAAAAAAGAGAGAGAGAGAGAGAGAAAAAAAAAATCAAACTGCCCCGGTTTTAACTGAATTGAAATCAGTGCGTTGGCATGATGATGGCAGCCTATCAGATCGCGTCAACATTCTCCATTTCGCCCGGTGTCAAAGGTTGGAGGTCAGAGTTGTAGTGCCCCGAATAATGGCAAGGCTAATTGCATATTGAAAATGGCCGTGGCGCGCTGGCGACATATACGCGGTCGGAATACAAAGAGGACGGTAGCTGTCTGTGTATGTATATGTATGTGTTTGTATGTATGTATGTATGTATGTATGGATGTATGTACACGTACACACATATATGTATATAATAATATATATATATATATATATATATATATATATATATATATATATATGTATATATATACACATATACATATATGTATATATACATATATATGTTTATATACATATATATGTTTATATACATATATATGTATATATACATATATGTATAAGTATATGTGTGTATGTGTATAGATATATATATTTTACATACATTCAACACCTTTCATACAACATATATTTCCATAAACAAGTTCTCATCCAATGATACATAATAGAATTCCCGGAACTAGCTTCAAAAGCCACACCTAATTTACTCTACAAATCAATAAATGAAAATTATTACGCAAAAAAATATATTAAAAGGGTATTTTCTCTTTTTGAAAACTGCCTTTCTCATATTCCACTGCATATTCTTTATCATCAACTCCCCCGTACTTTGTTCACTGTCAATAAAAGTCATTATGGCGTCGAGGTTTAGAGAAAATTCAGTAAATGATATCAGCCAGTATGACGCAAGCTGGTTTAATTTTCTAGTTAACTCAGTAAACAGAGTAGATTTTTACCCAGAGCCACACATCAGTTGCTAATCAACACGTGAATGGTTTTAGCTGGTACAGTATCCATCGTTTTACTGTGTTTTTGAATTTTCCCCAGGTACACCCGCTTCCTGCCTTTAATTTCGCCAAATAAAAAAATATATATATAAATGATTGCTTAGACCAGTGGCATGGACATCTTCAAAATAATATTTAGAAAATGGAAAATCGTTTACAGTGAATGCAGGCCAGTGCTTTCCTTCATGAATGAAAATGTAACTAATAAAGTGTTCTGTAAAGTAATTCCATAAATGAAAGAGTAAAACTAATAAAGTGTTCTGAAAATGCTTTAGAATAATTCTGTTATCATCATCACACAATTCTGAAGGGCAGTGGGCCATGAGTATTTAGGGATGCCAAAAATGGACCATGGACACAAAAATTTTTGAAAACCACTGGCTTAGACTGTGCTTGCTGATTAATTCCAATTTCCGTTTTGAAATCAAGAAAGGATTTTTTTTTGAATTAGTGAGAGAGTTGACATATATAGCGAGTATACACAGTTTAAGAGAGAAATACATTGAATTGAATACAGAATTTAGGCCAAAGGCCGAACACTGGGATCTATGAGGTCATTCAGCGCTGAAAGGGAAATTGACAGTAAAAGGTTTGAAAGGTTTAACAGGAGGAAAACCTCAAAGCAGTTGCACTATGAATCAGTTGTTAGGAGAGGGTTCAGGAAAGTAAGATGGAAGAAAGATACTATGAAAGGAGGTACAGTAAAAGTAACGAAAGAGGTTGCGGCTAGGGGCCATGGAAGGCACGCTGCAAAGAACCTTTGCCTACAGTCCACCGCTCGAGGTGCACTGACGGCACTGCCCCTTAGGGGTGAGAAATACATTTGAAAGATTATGTGGAAGAACTTTGGTACACTTTTTGTATGTGACAACTTTTCTAATTCTTAAAAAAGTCGATTCTTAATTCTAAACAAGTAAAAAAAAAATTGCTCTGAGATTTCTTCGGCGCAATCGAGTTTTTTGTACAGCGCATAATCAAGGCCACGGAAAATAAGTCTATCTTTCGGTGGTCTCGGTAATCTACATCGCTGCCAGAAGCACGAGTATGGCTAACTTTAACCTTAAATAAAATAAAAACTGCTGGGGCTAGAGGGCTGCAATTTGGTATGCTTGATGACTTGAGGGTGGATGATCAACATACCAATTTGCAGCCCTCTAGCCTCAGTAGTTTTTAAGATCTGAGGGCGGACAGAAAAAGTGCGGACAGAAGAAAGTGCGGACAGAAAAAAGTGCGGACGGACAGACAAAACTGGCGCAACAGTTTTCTTTTACAGAAAACTAAAAAAGGAAATTGCATTGACTCCGCAAGCAGGGAATAATCCATAATTTTATTTTTGTCGAAATTCAAGGCACCGTTGGGGAACCAGGGTGAAATGAAAAGCAGAGTAAAGCCTTCGATATTATACCAATTATGTCAGTTCGATTGCTGATTAGCAACTAATATGTGGCTCTGGAAATCTAATCTCTGTTCATTGTGTTAACCAGAAAATTAAAGCAGCTTCCCGTCATATTGCTTGATGTTAGTTATTGCATTTTCTCAAAACGTGAAAGCAATGATTAATGTTGTTGTTGGTGAACGAAGTACAGGTGAGGTGATGCCACTTAAGATGACGTAATGAAATATGAGAAAGGCAGTTTTGAAATAGAAAGATACCCTATTAATCTATTTTTGTATATGATAATTTTTCAATTTAGTTTATTGCATTTTCTCGAAACGTGGAATTAATAAATATTTTTATTGTTGGTGAGCAAAGTACGAGTGAAATGATGCCACAAAAACTATGTTATTAAAGGTACCAGGACAGATTTTAAAATTATTATTATTATTATTATTATTATTATTATTATTATTATTATTATTATTATGATTATTATTATTATTATTATTATTATTATTATTATTATTATTATTATTATTATATTAGATGAAACCTATTCACATGGAACAAGCCCACCAAAGGGGCCACTGACTTGAAATTCAAGCTTCCAAAGAATATTATTATTATTATTATTATTATTATTATTATTATTATTATTATTATTATTATTATTATTATTATTATTATTATTATTTCAGTAGATGAAACCTGCTCAAATGGAACAAGCCTACCAAAGGGGCCACTGACTTGAAATTCTTTAAGCTTCCAAAGAAAGTTGGTTACAACCTCCCACCGCAGCAGACCCCCCAACACTGCAGCAGTAACTGATCCTGATACAGAGCCAACGATTTTTTCATCGACCTAGGGGAGGCGCGAACTCGAAGCTAAATTATATACGTCAATGAAAAGAATGAGTAACGACAGGAAATATCACAATGATAAATGTAATAGCCAGGACAAAACAAAAAAAAAAAAAATGCACATTCCGCCAGTATGAAGGAACTCATTACTTCAGAATGAAGCCACTGTTCTCAAGTTCAAGATTGGTTATGTTATTTCGCGGGAAGGAAACCACTTTTTATTTTTCTGAAGCTTTGTCTGTCCGTCCGCACTTTTTCTGTCCGCCCTCAGATCTTAAAAAACTCTGAGGCTAGAGGGCTGCAAATTGGTATGTTGATCATCCACCCTCCAATCATCAAACATACCAAATTGCAACCCTCTAGCCTCAGTAGTTTTGAGTCATAATCGTGCATCTGGCAACGATATAGGCCACGCCATCACCGGGCGTGATTAAAGTTTCATAGGCCGCGGCTCATACGGCATTATACCGAGACCACCTAAAGATAGATCAATTTTTGGTGGCCTTGATTATACGCTGTACAGAAAACTCGACTGTGTCGAAGAAACTTCGGTGAATTTTTTACATATTTTGATTGACAGAAACTCCTTCAACAAACTCCAAAGACATGCGCAGATAAATCATTGAGAAATACTGACAGGTATAAAACCAGACGAAGAGATAAAGAGACAAAAATATTCAAACAAAAGCAACAAATAAACGAATGGACAAACATTCAAACAAATGCAAGCAAAAATAAAAAATTAATGGACAAAAGTGACTACGTTGACAATGGTAATATTAAAAAATACTCTCAGTAGCCTGAGTCTTGAAATGGAGAAAAAAATCCACAATTATGTATATGTGCTTATATCTAAGGATGGCTCTGTACAGGAGAGAGCTTTCGGGAATCTGTTCGATTGAAAATGGGAATCGAACGGATTCCCGAAAAGTCACTGTACGGAGTCATCCTTAAATATATATGTATACATATACATAACTGCGTATTTGTTTCTCCAGTGGTAATGTTGATCATGACAGTTACGATAAATGCTATGGTAATGATGATTCATTGTTATGATTATCATTATTTTTTACTGAAAAAAATAAAAAAAAATTAAAATTTCACAGTTGCGATGAATATTATTATAAAGATGATAATGCATGGTTATAATTGTCATTATTTGTTACCGAAAAAGATAAGAAATAAACTTTCACAGTTACGATAAAATAATAAAATAATAATAATAATAATAATAATAATAATAATAATAATAATTATTATTATTATTATTATTATTATTATTATTATTATTATTATTATCGTAACTGTGAAAGTTTAATTTTTGCTTTCAGTTTTTAGCAACAAATAATAATAATAATAATAATAATAATAATAATAATAATAATAATAATAATAATAATTATTATTATTATTATTATTATTATTATTTTTATTATTATTATTATTATTATTATTATTATTATTATTATTATTATTATTGTTCAACGGAAAAACCAAACTGAAATTAAAACTTTCACAGCACAGCGCAGCAACTGATCAACAACCGGGGTGGTATTGCCTAACGACCTATTATTACCGAACATGAAAGACAAAAAAAAAAAACAGAATTCAAAAGAACGAGACACAGAAACAACTATATTTTTCCCCCTGTTAGTTCCCCTTTTCATAATAATCTGCTGTTTGGCACAAAATAAAAGTGGCCATATGTCTTGTTTTTTTGCCAATTAATTACACATTTCCTTTCACATTCATTAATTTTTTTTTTTGTCCAATATTCGATACGAAAAACGACAGCGCCTGTTATCCGCCGAAAATATTGACGCGGCATTAACCGAAAATATTCGCATTCGTTCGCCGAAAACATTTGTACAAAGGGTATTGGATGGAAATATTTGCACTGCCTGGCTGTCAAGGTTAGAATCGAACGTATGAACCATTAAATTCTCTCTCGATGAAAATAAAAAAAAATCTCCCTACATGAAAGCGGATTATGTTTGTTATGGCATGTAATGGTTGTTCAGAGGGTGTTGAGATACAAGAGTCTGTACGTGAATTCGAACAGACAATTATATCTGCCCAAATCTGTCAGTATATCAGATATTTTCCATGTGACAGACAAGCTTCGTGAGGAATGTCCCCCCACGAAACTTTAATCAAGGCCTGGTGATGGCAAACCCTTTCAAACCTTTTACTGTCCCTCCACCCTCTTCTAAAAACTGATTCATAGTGCAACTGCTTTGAGGTTTTCCTCCTGTTACGCCTTTCAGACCTTTCTACTCCAAATTTTCCTTTCAGCGCTGAATGACCTGATAGGTCCCAGCGCTTGGCCTCTGGCCTAAGTTCATTCTTCCTATCCAATCCTATGAGAAATGGACCTTTGGAAATTTTAATATTTGAGTAATATTTTCAAAACTTTCCACCATTTTTTATCGGAAGAGACATGCAGCGTCCCACCAGCGGGTCCAGAAAAATTTGGTGGGGGGGGGCCACCAATTTTCATATTATACGTACATACATACATTATATATATATATATATATATATATATATATATATATATATATATATATACACATACACAGTATATACATCTATATATAATTTTTAATCGATTTTTAAAATTTTTTCCCCATTTTTATATTAATTATTTGTTATTATTATCTAAATCGTCAATATTATTATTTTATCATTATTTTTCATTGGGGGGGGCCACGTGCCCAGATGCCCCCCCCCCCTGCCGCTGCATCTTCTAGTGCAGCATCCATAACTTTGTACTGTGCTAAAAACTGAATCCACGAATTCCCTTAAACTGAATTAGAATTGTAAGCTATTCCCACCGCAGAATCCTTATGCCGTAAGTCATTAGTCACTCTAACCAAGTTTTTATCTTGTTAATTAACATGTTCTGGGTTTAGTCTTCCCTTGAAAAATAAGGATTCAATTTGCAGAGTAACTGGAGATATTAATGTAGGACTTGGTTAATTTTCCTACTTCAAAGTTAGTCGTGCAAATTCTGCGGTCAGCTTCCTCGAAAATTAATCTTTTTTCGGTCGTGCGTCATGTACCACTATTTCCAAGTACTCTGGATTCGTCTTCATTTATCTCTAAGTGTCTTTTCCCGCATGACCACACAACATACACATACGTGTGTATAATATTTTAATATCTTATTCAAATATTAAGATCTTTAAAGGTACATTTTTCATGGGACAGGATAGGAAGAATGAATTTAGGCCAAAGGCCTAGCGCTGGGACCGATCAGGTCATTCAGCGCTGTAAGGGAAATTGGGAATAGAAAGGTTTGAAAGGTTTAACAGGAGGAAAATCTCAAAGCAGTTGCATTAAGAATCAATTTTTATGAGAGAGTGGAAAGTAAGATGGAAGAAAGATGATATGAACGGAGCGACAGTAAAAGGTTTGAAAGGGTTTGCCATCACCAGGCCTTGATTAAGGTTTCGTGGGGGATCATTCCTCACGAACCTTGTTTGTCACATAGAAAATATCTGATATAATGGCAGATTTGGGCAGATATAATTGTCTGTTCGAATTCACGTAAAGACTCTTGTATCTCAACAGCCCCTGAACAACCATTACATGCCATAACAAACATAATCCGCTTTCATGTAGGGAGATTTTTTTTTATTTTTATCGAGAGAGAATTTAATGGTTCATATGTCCGACTCTAACCCTGACTGACGGGCAGTGCAAATATTTCCAGCCAATACCCTTTGTACAAATGTTTTCGGCGAACAAATGTGAATATTTTCGGTTCATGCCGCGTCAATATTTTCGGCGAATAACGGGCGCTGTCGTTTTTCGTATCGAATATAGGAAAAAAAAATTAATGAATGTGAAAGGAAATGTGTAATTAATTGGCAAAAAAACAAGACATATGGCCACTTTTATTTTGTGCCAAACAGCAGATTATTATGAAAAGGGAAATTAACAGGGGGAAAAATATAGTTGTTTCTGTGTCTCGTTCTTTTGAATTTTTTTTTTTTTGTTGTTTTTCATGTTCGGTAATAATAGGTCGTTAGGCAATACCACCCCGGTTGTTGATCAGTTGCTGCGCTGTGCTGTGATAGTTTTAATTTCAGTTTGGTTCTTCCGTTGAAAGATAATAATAATAATAATAATAATAATAATAATAATAATAATAATAATAATAATAATTATTATTATTATTTTTTTTTTGCTAAAAAATTAAAACAAAAATTAAACTTTCAAAATTACGAAAAAAATATATATATATATATCTTAGTTTAACCAGACCACTGAGCTGATTAACAGCTCTCCTAGAGAGGGCTGGCCCGAAGGATTAGATTTATTTTTACGTGGCTAAGAACCAATTGGTTACCTAGCAACGGGACCTACAGCTTATTGTGGAATCCGAACCACATTACAGCGAGAAATGAATTTCTATCACCAGAAACAAATTCCTCTTGTTCTTCACTGGCCGGTCGGAGATTCGAACTCGCGACCAACAGAGTGGTAGCTGAGAACGGAACCCGCTCACCCAGCGAGGAACTATTATAATAATAATAATAATAATAATAATAATAATAATAATAATAATAATAATTTTTATTATTATTATTATTATTATTATTATTATTATTATTATTATTATTATTATTATCGTAACTGTGAAAGTTTTATTTTTGTTATCTTTTTTAGTAACAAATAATGGTAATTATAACCATGGATTATCATTATGATAATAGTCATCGTAACTGTGAAAGTTTCATTTTCTTTATTTTTTTATATTTCCAAACGCAACTGTCTCACAGCGAACATGCGATCGACACTCCTCTACCTTGTTCAAAACTACATGTTATTCCATTTCAATACTTATGTCATCTGACTCGCTTTCTCAATCGAAACCTCACTATACACCTCTTCTAGTATATACTATGTAACACTAAGCCTCTACAAACCTTATATCTCCTTTTTCACCTTTGCCACTATAAAAGGAACACGTATTATTCTTCCTATTTATCCTTTGGAAATTTCGCATACCCTAATCTGCTGCTCAGTCTTATCATATCACACGTAATCCTTTCTATTCATAGGTCTCCATTCATCGGCCCACCCTGTTTTTAGTTTTCTGTAAAAGAAAACTATTGTGCCGGCTTTCTCTGTCCGTCCACACTTTTTCTGTCATCCCTCAGATCTTGAAAACTACTGAGGCTAGAGGGCTGCAAATTGGTATGTTGATCATCCATCCTCCAGTCATCAAACATACCAAATTGCAGCCGTCTAGCCTCAGTAGTTTTTATTTTAGTTAAGGTTGAAGTTAGCCATAATCGTACTTCTGGCAACGATATAGGACAGGCCACCACAGGGCAGTGGTTAAAGTTTCACGGGCCGCCGCTCATACAGCATTATACCGAGACCACCAAAAGATAGATCTATTTTCGGTGGCCTTGATTATACTCTGTACAGAAAAGTCGATTGCGCCTAAGTAATATCTCGACATTTTCCTTATTTTGTAAATATGTTATGTAGACTTTTTCATTATTGATTCACACTCAACCTATAACTGCTGTTCAAATAGAAGATGAGGATGATGGCCTCTGTAAAACACTCTAACAAAAGGGATGGCGCAGTCGATGAAATCCTACATGAATGAGGATGGAGGTACTTTCCTGGAAATGCGTTTTTTTTTTTCACTTCAAAACCATCCTATAATAATAAACTTAAATATGATGGGAAAAAAAAGTTTTCCATTGTATATTCTCCTTTGTCAAAAACTCAGTAATAGAGTACCATTGTTGCTTAATACTGAACGTATGAGAAAACTGAATAGTTCAGTATATCAGAACTCTTGCATTTTAGATTCAATATTTTTTAAAAAATAATTTGAGGTACTGTCGAAGTTTCTCGATGATGTGGACTCCTGTGATGGAACTTCCCGGATGAAAGTTTTCCACAAAAGTTTTCTGGAAAAGAAAACTATTGCTCCGGCGTTGTCTGTCCGCCCGCACTTTATTCTGTCCGTACTGTCTTCTGTCCGCCCTCTAGCCTCAGTAGTTTTTAAGATCTGAGGCCGGACAGAAAAAGTGCGGACGGACAGACAAAGCCGCCACAATAGTTTTCGTTACAGAACACTAAAAGTTGATAGAATTAAGACATTCAATTACATTTCTACCTAAGACAAGAAAACAGATTCAAGAAGGTACTGCCCACCTCTTCCCGGATCATCCCAATTCCTGATGATGGTTTCCAGACTGAGATCTCATTATCCTCGTGAAATATTCACTGCTCCAAACAGACCTGATATCCTGCTCTCATTCTGCTCAGACTATATAATCAAAATCACGGCGCTATATTCATTATTTCATGAATGTCAAAATACCTGGCCTCCGTTATTCCAGTTCAGGGTTCGCCAGAAAATGTCTGCGAGCCGCAAATTCGCCGACATGTGTTGTAAAATATATTTTAGGGATGCTGAATTTGCCGGAGGTTGTCAGTCCCTGGATCTGCCTCGCTAAACATATCGAAATATATGCGGAATGATTTTATTCGCGTTTTCAGAATAATAATAATAATAATAATAATAATAATCATCATCTGAGAGGTTGGATAATCATATTACGTAAACAAGCGGTGTTGGATCAGCTCAGAACGCAGTGTTTTTTTATGTGGCTCGCTCCACAGAGATCAGGGGGTTGCAAATTACTGTTAACTGAACTCATTTGCGTAGAAGTTTATGTATAAAAAGAGTCAGTGTATTCACAGCGGATATGAAAAATTTTTAAATTTTATTTGTCAGCCGGTAATTTTGCTCTCCAAAATGCCCTGTAGAAGGGAAAGAGAGAGAGAGAGAGAGAGAGAGAGAGAGAGAGAGAGAGAGAGAGAGAGAGAGAGAGAGAGAGAGAGAGAGAGAGAATCACAAGTGTAGATGACAAATAAATCACAAGAGAGAGGGTAGAGAAAGAGAATCATAAGTGTAAATGACAAATAAATGTAGAGAGAGAGAGAGAGAGAGAGAGAATCACAAGTGTAAATGACAAGTAAACAAATCTAGAGAGAAGGAGAGAGAGAGAATCACAAGTAAACAAGTAAACAAATATAGTAAGAGAGAGAGAGAGAGAGAGAGAGAGAGAGAGAGAGAGAGAGAGAGAGAGAGAGAGAGAGAAACACGTGTGTAAATGACAAATAAATCTAGAGAGAAAGAGAGAGAGGGAGAGAGAAAATCATAAATGTAAATGACAAGTAAACAAATAGAGAGAGAGAGAGAGAGAGAGAGAGAGAGAGAGAGAGAGAGAGAGAGAGAGAGATCGCAAGCAACTCCAGTAATGAAAGGAAAATCAGGTACAAGTCTATTATTACTAATAGATAATATCCTTACCATATTGACCAGGAAGTAAATTAACCAAGATCCAATGACCAAGGTACAATTGCCGATACAATCACGGAGTGTATTGCGATAACCAGATTGATGGTAATGAGGAACGTGGATTGTGGGATTGTTCTCCGGCAAAGACTCTGGTCTATTTGCGTCAGTCTCCATTCTGTTCCGTCAGAGAATTAGCAGTCGGCAGTAAATATGTAAGCATGAATATAAGAAGATTATGTGTACAGATATTTCACCTGTACATGAATTGAATAACTGTACATGCACCAGTCGACCCTTTGCACACAATATATATATATATATATATATATATGTATATATATATTGTATATATAATATATATATATATATATATATATATATATATATATATATATATATATATATATATATATATATATATTATGTAGTGTGTGTGCGTGTTCAAAAGGTCGACTGGTGCATGTACAGTTATTCAATTCATAGATATATGAAATATATGTACACATAATCTTCTTATATTCATACGTACATAATTATTTACTGCCCGACTGCTAATTCTCTGACGAAATAGAAACGCGGAACTAAGGCGAGAATGAAGTCTTTGCCGGAGAACAATCCCACAATCCACGTCTCTCATTATCATCAATCTGGTTATCGCAATACACTCCGTGATTGTATCGGCAATTGTTCCTTGATCATTGGCTCTGTTGGTTAATTTACTTCCTGGATAGTATGGATATGTGTGTGTGTGTGTGTGTGTGTGTGTGTGTGTTTGTGTGTATGTTCGAAAGATCATAGCTCTTCGTTCTTTATCATCCAGAAAACCAGAAGAAATATTAAAAGTCCCACCGCGATAGATTCCTCAATTTAACAAAACCGAGGTCGCCTTAGCCAATTCTAACCTTTATGCCAGAGGTCTTTAAGGCTGCGAGTAGAACGCACATTAAAGCCACTCTCGGTCTATATCCATTTATTTTTTCTTCACTCTCCCACCATGAGATCAATATTTCAGATCCCAGTTTATTCGGCGTGGTTATCAATAGCCACCCACCAGCTGGGACCAGAGCCGTCTCAGTGGCTAGAGAATAAAAAGTGCCGAAGCGATAAAAGGAAGGAATGAAAATTGGGAGAAGTGGGAGAGATAATGAAAAAGAAAAAAGAAATTACTGAAGAAAAAAAAATTTGTTCGGCGCAGTCGAGTTTTCTGTACAGCCGCTACTGCGTATAATCAAGGCCGCCGAAAATAGACCTATCTTTCGGTGGTCTCGGTATAATGCTGTATGAGGCGCGACCCGTGAAACTTTAACCACGGCCCGGTGGTGGCCTATCCTATATCGTTGCCAGAAGCACGATTATGGCTAACTTTAACCTTAAATAAAATAAAAACCAGTGAGGTTGGAGGGCTGCAATTTGGTATGTTTGATGACTGGAGGATGGATGATCAACATACCAATTTGCAGCCCTCTAGCCTCAGGAGTTTTTAAGATCTGAGGGCGGACAGAACAAAGTGCGGACGGACAGACAAAGCCGGCACGATAATTTTCTTTTACAGAAAACTAAAAAGAAAAAAAAGAAAGAATATATAAAACTCCTTAAACCTTAAAAAAGAAAAAAAAAAGTTTTTTTGAGTTCCGGACGGTGAAAATCTTTCCCAGTCAAAAAAAAAAAAAAAAAAAAAAAAAAAAAAATCAACTCTTTGGAAATAAACATCTTATTTGTCCAGCCGAATGGAAAGGTCGTTGTGTCATGTCTCCATATTTCAGAGAGATTCTAGGAAGCGAGATTCTCATTCTGTGAGAGGAATCGTGGGAAGCTATTGGAAGATATAATGGAACTATTTTTGTAGATGGGGATTTCTCGATATTTCTCTCAGTTGCGATGATAATAATAATAATAATAATAATAATAATAATAATAATAATAATAATAATAATAATAATAAGCTATTCCTGTATCATTAATAATTTCACATTGAATTTTCCAGTTATTATTATTATTATTATTATTATTATTATTATTATTATTATTATTATTATTATTATTATTATTATTACTGTGTAATAGAAATCCACAATTATATAGTAAATAATTGTGGATTTTTTTTGCACAGATTGTTTTTCACGAAATTGTGAATCTCTTATTATTATTATTATTATTATTATTATTATTATTATCATCGGTTCATTCTTCAGAAGGGATATTTCTGTGTTCATTCTCCTTTATCAGCATTCGCGTACCAGACAGATATGATTCTAACCGATCTGAGGGGGGGGGGGGGGCGGTAACCCTTCCAACTTACAACCCACCTCGAAAAAGGCGCCGATGATGATTCCTTTATTTCAGTGGTCCTTAATCTAAGAGAAAAACAAAGCGGTGTTTTTATTGTTTTTGGAAAGAATTACTGAGATACTTGACACTGGTCTTAGCAACTCTTGTCAAGAGAGTAACGAATATAATTAGAGAATTTTTATTTTTTCCCTAGGGCTCGCGCCCCCCCTCCCCCCCTTGGAAATTGCTGACGCCCCCCCTAGGTTGAGACCCACTGCTTTATTTCAATGGCCTTTCGTTTCGTTTCCAATCAGTGCATTTGTTCCAGCGATAAAATCGGGAGAAGAGGAAAAAACAAAGGCGCAATCAAGCTGAAAGAGACCATCTTATTGCAACAATAGATTCTCAATGAAATCTTTGTTAATACAGGGATATTGATAGATTTTTTCCCCTTTTTTTTTGGATTCCCAGTGAAATCTTTCTTAATACAGGGATATTGATAGTTTCTTTCTTTCTTTTCCTTGAAACGAAGAACGCGGAGGAATCGAAGATTGATCGCGATATCGAGAGGGTGGTGGAACTGATTGGAAATCGCTTGCTTCTCCACCCTCCCAAAGAAAGATAATAATAATAATGATTAAAAAATACAGAAAAAGCACAACGGAAGATTTACGATAATGAAAATCCGAATTGGAGAAAGAGAGATATATGAATCACAGCATTTTTTGTTTTTTTTATTTATTCCAGTAATGATTAGCAATTTCGAATGGTGCCATTACCATCAAAAGCGATTACACCCAATGGCCTTCCCAGTAGTCTCCTGATTACTCTGGACGTCAGATTTCTGGCGTTATTCTTAATTTCACCCGCGATTACGATCTGCGCTGTTTTCAAAGGAACGGCGCTCGCGCGGTCGTGCGCGGCTCTCTCTGCCAATTAGAGGACAAAGGATGCGTTCACACAGAGCGCCTGTTCAAGGCAAAGAAGCGGTAATAACTGACTGGAAGTATATCGAATGAACGCGCCGTTAAATAAGAATATCGTTTTACATCTAAATAGCCCCGTAGGGGGTTAATGCCATCAGCTCACCACACGTGGTGCACTGTAGACATTACTTGAGGGTCTTTGCAGTGTCCTTTCTTCCCCTAACTGCAACATCTTTCATTCCTTTTACTGTAACTCCGTTCATATTTCTTCCATCTGACTTTCCACTCTCTCTAACAATAGTTTCACCTCTCCAACCCACCTACTCTCAATTTCTCTTTCAGCGCTGAATGACCTCATAGGTCCCAGTGCTTGGCCTTGGGCCTAAACTCTCCATTCCAAACACTAATCGACGTTCCAGTAGTAATAAAAACTCGTCTATCAAACAGTCACGACGGAAAAGTCATTCCTCACGAAAAACGATCACAATAATCATAACCACATCTAATTCTGTCTCTCTTTCCGAATGATTATTAGGGGGTCTCCGCGTCAAATACATCGTCTCCTAGATAGGCTCCCAAGTCAGTAGATTTTCCCAGACAGGGCTCCCTCATAAATCTTTCCGCCCTGTTGCCTTTATCTAACCCTGTACTACATTCGGCGTGGTCCCTTTCCCGTTGTTATTGGTCCTTTTGATGCTGCTTTGATTCCAGTAGCCCTCTTCGCCTTGACGCTGGTGTTAATCATTCCGGCAATTTTTTTGTCTTAAAGCTTTTATTAGATATATACCACGCGTCAGATTCAGACTTACTGTATAGAGTGAATATTTGAAAGGCCAATGTAGTGTTGTGATTATACAGTATATATATATATATGTGTGTGTGTGTGTGTGTGTGTATTCAACTTCGAAATATTACCTTGGGATTAACGTTCATTGCAGTGATTGAATAACATAATGTTTATGCAGTTTAATCATTTTGGGACTGATTCAAAGGTCAATCCAGATTTAAAGGAGATAATGACAGTGTCAGATACTGATGAATCTCTCTCTCTCCCTCTCTCTCTCTCTCTCTCTCTCTCTCTCTCTCTCTCTCTCTCTCTCTCTCTCTCTCTCTCAATAAATTAAGGATTTCCTCGTCTTTTGTTCATATAAAATTACAGTTTGATATGTTCATAATAAAACTTTTTTAATAAATAAACATGTATATGTTATCAGGCTGTTTTCTGTGAACTTCCACAAATGTGATTCTCGTCCTGCCATAACTTTTCCACTAGATTTAAAACCTTTCGAACATTCTGATTTTTAATAGATTTTATTTTTTGTATGATAAAACTGTCAGTCCTAACTTGAGCCATTTTTCTGCAGTTAAAAGCACAGACAAAAATTTTTTTTTTTTTTTAGTAAGTCAGACCTTCAAGTCTTGATGGCTGGTGCGCTGGTATAGTGGTTAGTGTCGTGGCATGCCACTCAGATGTCGCGGGGGGGTTCGCGTCTCCCCCAGGGCTATGAAAAATCACTGGCTCTCTCTGTATCGTGATCAGTTACTGCTGCAGTGTTGGGGGGGGGTCTGCTGCGGTGGGAGGTTGGAACCAACATTCTTTGGAAGCTTGAATTTCAAGTCAGTGGCCCCTTTGGTGGGCTTGTTCCATGTGAATAGGTTTCATCTACTGAATAATAATAATAAAAATAATAATAATAATAGTAATAATAATAAATTTTACTACTACTACTACTACTACTACTACTACTACTACTACTACTACTACTAATAATAATAATAATAATAATAATAATAATAATAATAATAATAATAATAATAATACTGCAAGGGTTATTCCTGATCAATTATAATTTAGAAAATCACATTAAAATTTGGGTTGGCCTAATCAAGGGGAGGACCTAAAATTGAACTGCTGCTCCTGACATATCCTACTTATGCGTCGTCTGCTGATAAAAGCAGTAGAAAGGACAGCATCAATCAACATCTTCTCCTGCTCTTCCACCTGCTAATACTTCAACCACAGATAATACAAAACTTAATTTAACATCGCGTAAGAAGACGCAATAAACAACAAGTAAAAAATGCGCCGAAGTTTCTTCGGCTCAATCGAGTCTTCTGTACAGCCGCCACAGCGTATAATCAAGGCCACCGAAAATAGATCTATCTTTCGGTGGTCTCGGTATAGTGCTGTATGAGCCGCGGCCCATGAAACTTTAACCGCGGCCATTCCCCGGCCGGTTGATGAAGAGTTAGAGGAATGTATTTCTGGTGATAGAAATTAATTTCTCGCTATAATGTGGTTCAGATTCCACAATAAGCTGTAGGTCCGTTGCTAAGTAACCAGTTGGTTCTTAGCCACGTAAAATAAGTCTAATCCTTCGGGCCAGCCCTACGAGAGCTGTTAATCAGCTCAGTGGTCTGGTAAAACTAAGGTATACTTAACCATGGCCAGGTGGTTGCCTGACCTATAACGTTGCCAGACGCACGATTATGGCCAACTTTAACCTTCAATAAAATAAAGACTACTGAGGCTAGAGGGCTGTAATTTGGTATGTTTGATGATTGGAGGATGGATGATCAACATACCAATTTGCAGCCCTCTAGCCTCAGTAGTTTTTAAGATCTGAGGACGGACAGAATAAAGTGCGGACAGAATAAAGTGCGGACGGACGCACAAAGCCGGCACAACAGTTTTCTCTCACGGAAAACTAAAAACTGAGAGACGAGCCTATAGTTAACGGTGAGAATTCAAAACCGTGAAATATATACAGGAATCAAAATTCTGCCCTGAAAATCCCACTTCATTTTTCGATCCCAGCGATGGCGCGCCGCTATAATTTTACTGAGCGATTCATTTCCAAATAATTTTAGGAAATATATAAATAGCGAGTGAATTTATGGGTTTAGAACCTCCACGCGAAGTATTCGTCTAAAAATACATGAAATTCCTGCATTAATTACTGGTGGGTTTATTATACGGATTAGAAAAGGCCACTGATATACTCCCATCCTGATGAACGGCTCATTTTGGAAGGTTTTTTTTTTTGGAGAACGTTTTTCTACCTGACTGTCTTTTCCTGACAACCAGTTAACTCACGCCGGCTATATTGCTGTGATGACAGTATGCCATACAAAGCTATAACGTGTGATTAAGTCGCATACACGTTTATTTTCATAATAATGAAAATGTTGTCCTTTGAAGTGTAAGCTTTCTGAAGAGTCTTGAATAATGGAAATCTTTCCTAACTGAATGTAACAGGTGTTTGCTTTTTAGTTCCTCGTTGGGCGAGTCGGTAGAGTTGTCGGCTAGCACCCTGCTGGCCCAGCGTTCGATTATAATCCGACCCGCCAGTGAGGAATAAGAGGAATTTATTTCTGGTGATAGAAATTCATTTCTCGCTATAATGTGGTTCGGGTTCCAGAATAAGCTGTAGGTCCCGTTGCTAGGTAACCAATTGGTTCTTAGCCACGTAAAATAAATCTAATCCCTCGGGCCAGCCCTAGGAGAGCTGTTAATCAGCTCAGTGGTCTGGTTAAACTAAGGCATACTTAGCTTATCCGCATTCCGGGATTAAGATCTAGGGATGATTTTGGAAACTCTGACAACCAATTAATTCAGTACCAACTCTGCTGTGATGAAAGTAACTCACAAAAATATATAATTGCGCTTAAGAAACAGTCAAGTGTATTTATTATAATATTTCACATATCACTGTTGTCGTTTTCAAAGTCATTTTCCCGACACTGGTTAGTTAATGTGAATCATTATGTATTAGCAGTAGTAAAAGCCATTCACTTTCCCTAAGGTTTCATAAGACGTATAGAAAGCAGGTCGGTCTTTGGTATATGACCAGAGAAATGTCAAAAAGAATATTGAGCTTCATCACCTTTCCGATAGCTTCACCATTCCGAAATTCAGGTTGACGTGCCAACAGCAAGATAAACACCGATTAGCTTAAATAAGAAATGGAACAGCAATTTCATCTCAGTCCTGGTGTCACTGAACAGTCATACGTCTGACATCCCAGAATTCTTGCATTGAAAGGCAGCTGTGTAATCGCCTGGGTGATATTTCTTGATTTGGTTATGGGCCTCGCTGTCGAACTTCTCCCAAGTTCCAGAGGTCCTTTATTCCTCCTCAGACCGTTGGACTGTGGAACGGTCTCCCTACTGAGGATGTCGGGCAATTGGAACTTCTCTTCAGAAGTTCAAGCGAAGATGCGATGCATTGCTACCCTAATGCAATAATATTCTCCTTGCATTTTAATACATTTTTATCTAGTTACCTCTTTATTAATTTATTTCTTTTCTTTTAAGATAGTGAGATTTATTCTTTCTGTATTTCCCTTTACCTTCGCTTACATCCTAATGAGTACCACATTCTTTGGAAGCTTGAATTTCAAGTCAGTGGCCCCTTTGGTGGGCTTGTTCCATATGCATAGGGTTCATCTTCTGAATAATAATAATAATAATAATAATAATAATAATAATAATAGTAATAATAATTTGCTGTCAGTCTGCACATTCCTGTTTATCTTTTCTAGATAGTAGTCACGATTCTGGTGTCGTATTTGTTCATTTTAAGGTTTCACTTATATCTGACACCTTCTAAAGGACCCCACCAGCAATAAAAACATAATTGAGTATTTATGTATAACCATATAAGCTGCTGTAAGAGGCTGACTTGAAGTTTGGTATCAGTCGCTACTTGGTTAGAAAAAAAAAAAAAAATGGAAAGTTTTTCATATATACTCTCTGTGGTATTCAATTAAAACTTCGTAAAATTAATGTAATATCCTATTGGTTCGTTAACCTTTGTAGCCCGTAGTGGGGTAGTTCCACCAGTGCACCCCATGCGGTGTACTGTAGGCACTACTTAAGGTTCCTTGCAGCGTGCCTTCGGCCCCTAGCTGCAACCCCTTTCGTTCCTTTTACTGTACCTCCATTCATATTCTCTTTCTTCCACCTAACTTTCCACTGCGGGGTTTTCCTCCTGTTACACCTTTCAAACCTCCTGTACTCTCAATTTTCCTTTCAGCGCTGAATGACCTCATATTCCTGTCCTATCCATTAACCTTTCGTGGGTTTTATGTGTCTATTCAAAGTTAAAAAAAAAAGGAAGAATTTATTAACAGCAGTCAATGAAAACAGAGAGATTTGTTTTGCTTATTTTCTAGTCAATTTTAATTGAGAGTTGTCAATGGCAATTATTTTTTTGTTGCATAGACTCTAAATGAGCTTGTTTATGCATATTGGAGCGCTTGCTAAATTATTTTTAATTAGGCAGACAATAACAGTGGCTGGTTGATTTATTGTGTAAATAATCATAATAATAATAATAATAATAATAATAAT
>JANJGK010003843.1:50000-70000 GCA_039081455.1 Macrobrachium rosenbergii
ACAGGGACATTAGGAACAGTACTAAAACAGGGACATTAGGGACAGAACTAAAACAGGGACATTAGGGACAGATCTAAAACAGGGACATTAGGAACAGTACTAAAACAGGGACATTAGGGACAGAACTAAAACAGGGACATTAGGGACACATCTAAAACAGGGACATTAGGAACAGTACTAAAACAGGGACATTAGGGACAGAACTAAAACAGGGACATTAGGGACAGAACTAAAACAGGGACATTAGGGACAGAACTAAAACAGGGACATTAGGGACAGATCTAAAACAGGGACATTAGGGACAGAACTAAAACAGGGACATTAGGGACAGATCTAAAACAGGGACATTAGGGACAGAACTAAAACAGGGACATTAGGGACAGAACTAAAACAGGGACATTAGGGACAGAACTAAAACAGGGACATTAGGGACAGATCTAAAACAGGGACATTAGGGACAGATCTAAAACAGGGACATTAGGGACAGAACTAAAACAGGGACATTAGGGACAGATCTAAAACAGGGACATTAGGGACAGAACTAAAACAGGGACATTAGGGACAGAACTAAAACAGGGACATTAGGGACAGATCTAAAACAGGGACATTAGGGACAGATCTAAAACAGGGACATTAGGGACAAAACTAAAACAGGGACATTAGGGACAGATCTAAAACAGGGTCATTAGGGACAGAACTAAAACAGGGACATTAGGGACAGAACTAAAACAGGGACATTAGGGACAGATCTAAAACAGGGTCATTAGGGACAGAACTAAAACAGGGACATTAGGGACAGATCTAAAACAGGGACATTAGGGACAAAACTAAAACAGGGACATTAGGGACAGATCTAAAACAGGGTCATTAGGGACAGAACTAAAACAGGGACATTAGGGACAGAACTAAAACAGGGACATTAGGGACAGATCTAAAACAGGGACATTAGGGACAAAACTAAAACAGGGACATTAGGGACAGATCTAAAACAGGGTCATTAGGGACAGAACTAAAACAGGGACATTAGGGACAGAACTAAAACAGGGACATTAGGGACAGATCTAAAACAGGGACATTAGGGACAGATCTAAAACAGGGACATTAGGGACAAAACTAAAACAGGGACATTAGGGACAGATCTAAAACAGGGTCATTAGGGACAGATCTAAAACAGGGACATTAGGGACAGAACTAAAACAGGGACATTAGGGACAGATCTAAAACAGGGTCATTAGGGACAGATCTAAAACAGGGACATTAGGGACAGAACTAAAACAGGGACATTAGGGACAAAACTAAAACAGGGACATTAGGGACAGATCTAAAACAGGGACATTAGGGACAGAACTAAAACAGGGACATTAGGGACAAAACTAAAACAGGGACATTAGGGACAAAACTAAAACAGGGACATTAGGGACAGATCTAAAACAGGGACATTAGGGACAGATCTAAAACAGGGTCATTAGGGACAGATCTAAAAAAGGGACATTAGGGACAGATCTAAAACAGGGACATTAGGGACAAAACTAAAACAGGGACATTAGGGACAGATCTAAAACAGGGACATTAGGGACAGATCTAAAACAGGGACATTAGGGACAAAACTAAAACAGGGACATTAGGGACAGATCTAAAACAGGGACATTAGGGACAAAACTAAAACAGGGACATTAGGGACAGATCTAAAACAGGGACATTAGGGACAGAACTAAAACAGGGACATTAGGGACAGATCTAAAACAGGGTCATTAGGGACAGTCTAAAACAGGGACATTAGGGACAGAACTAAAACAGGGACATTAGGGACAGATCTAAAACAGGGACATTAGGGACAGAACTAAAACAGGGACATTAGGGACAGATCTAAAACAGGGACATTAGGGACAGATCTAAAACAGGGACATTAGGGACAGATCTAAAACAGGGACATTAGGGACAGAACTAAAACAGGGACATTAGGAACAGTACTAAAACAGGGACATTAGGAACAGTTCTAAAACAGGGACATTAGGAACAGTACTAAAACAGGGACATTAGGGACAGATCTAAAACAGGGACATTAGGGACAGATCTAAAACAGGGACATTAGGAACAGTACTAAAACAGGGACATTAGGAACAGTACTAAAACAGGGACATTAGGAACAGTACTAAAACAGGGACATTAGGGACAGTACTAAAACAGGGACATTAGGAACAGTACTAAAACAGGGAAATTAGGGACAGAACTAAAACAGGGACATTAGGAACAGTACTAAAACAGGGACATTAGGAACAGTACTAAAACAGGGACATTAGGGACAGAACTAAAACAGGGACATTAGGGACAGAACTAAAACAGGGACATTAGGAACAGTACTAAAACAGGGACATTAGGAACAGTACTAAAACAGGGACATTAGGGACAGAACTAAAACAGGGACATTAGGAACAGTACTAAAACAGGGACATTAGGGACAGAACTAAAACAGGGACATTAGGGACAGATCTAAAACAGGGACATTAGGGACAGATCTAAAACAGGGACATTAGGGACAGATCTAAAACAGGGACATTAGGAACAGTACTAAAACAGGGACATTAGGAACAGTACTAAAACAGGGACATTAGGGACAGATCTAAAACAGGGACATTAGGGACAGATCTAAAACAGGGACATTAGGGACAGATCTAAAACAGGGACATTAGGGACAGAACTAAAACAGGGACATTAGGAACAGTACTAAAACAGGGACATTAGGGACAGAACTAAAACAGGGACATTAGGGACAGATCTAAAACAGGGACATTAGGAACAGTACTAAAACAGGGACATTAGGGACAGTACTAAAACAGGGACATTAGGGACAGTACTAAAACAGGGACATTAGGGACAGTACTAAAACAGGGACATTAGAGACAGTACTAAAACAGGGACATTAGGGACAGTACTAAAACAGGGACATTAGGGACAGTACTAAAACAGGGACATTAGGAACAGTACTAAAACAGGGACATTAGGGACAGAACTAAAACAGGGACATTAGGAACAGTACTAAAACAGGGACATTAGGAACAGTACTAAAACAGGGACATTAGGAACAGTACTAAAACAGGGACATTAGGAACAGTACTAAAACAGGGACATTAGGGACAGAACTAAAACAGGGACATTAGGAACAGTACTAAAACAGGGACATTAGGAACAGTACTAAAACAGGGACATTAGGAACAGTACTAAAACAGTGACATTAGGAACAGTACTAAAACAGGGACATTAGGAACAGTACTAAAACAGGGACATTAGGGACAGAACTAAAACAGGGACATTAGGAACAGTACTAAAACAGGGACATTAGGAACAGTACTAAAACAGGGACATTAGGAACAGTACTAAAACAGGGACATTAGGGACAGATCTAAAACAGGGACATTAGGAACAGTACTAAAACAGGGACATTAGGAACAGTACTAAAACAGGGACATTAGGGACAGATCTAAAACAGGGACATTAGGGACAGATCTAAAACAGGGACATTAGGGACAGATCTAAAACAGGGACATTAGGAACAGTACTAAAACAGGGACATTAGAAACAGTACTAAAACAGGGACATTAGGGACAGATCTAAAACAGGGACATTAGGAACAGTACTAAAACAGGGACATTAGGAACAGTACTAAAACAGGGACATTAGGGACAGTACTAAAACAGGGACATTAGGAACAGTACTAAAACAGGGACATTAGGAACAGTACTAAAACAGGGACATTAGGAACAGTACTAAAACAGGGACATTAGGAACAATACTAAAACAGGGACATTAGGGACAAAACTAAAACAGGGACATTAGGAACAGTACTAAAACAGGGACATTAGGGACAGATCTAAAACAGGGACATTAGGAACAGTACTAAAACTGGGACATTAGGAACAGTACTAAAACAGGGACATTAGGGACAGATATAAAACAGGGACATTAGGAACAGTACTAAAACAGGGACATTAGGAACAGTACTAAAACAGGGACATTAGGGACAGATCTAAAACAGGGACATTAGGAACAGTACTAAAACAGGGACATTAGGAACAGTACTAAAACAGGGACATTAGGAACAGTACTAAAACAGGGACATTAGGAACAGTACTAAAACAGGGACATTAGGGACAAAACTAAAACAGGGACATTAGGAACAGTACTAAAACAGGGACATTAGGGACAGATCTAAAACAGGGACATTAGGAACAGTACTAAAACAGGGACATTAGGGACAGATCTAAAACAGGGACATTAGGGACAGATCTAAAACAGGGACATTAGGGACAGATCTAAAACAGGGACATTAGGGACAGATCTAAAACAGGGACATTAGGGACAGAACTAAAACAGGGACATTAGGAACAGTACTAAAACAGGGACATTAGGGACAGAACTAAAACAGGGACATTAGGGACAGATCTAAAACAGGGACATTAGGAACAGTACTAAAACAGGGACATTAGGGACAGAACTAAAACAGGGACATTAGGGACAGATCTAAAACAGGGACATTAGGGACAGAACTAAAACAGGGACATTAGGAACAGATCTAAAACAGGGACATTAGGAACAGTACTAAAACAGGGACATTAGGGACAGAACTAAAACAGGGACATTAGGGACAGATCTAAAACAGGGACATTAGGAACAGTACTAAAACAGGGACATTAGGGACAGATCTAAAACAGGGACATTAGGAACAGTACTAAAACAGGGACATTAGGGACAGAACTAAAACAGGGACATTAGGGACAGATCTAAAACAGGGACATTAGGAACAGTACTAAAACAGGGACATTAGGGACAGATCTAAAACAGGGACATTAGGAACAGTACTAAAACAGGGACATTAGGGACAGAACTAAAACAGGGACATTAGGGACAGATCTAAAACAGGGACATTAGGAACAGTACTAAAACAGGGACATTAGGGACAGAACTAAAACAGGGACATTAGGGACAGAACTAAAACAGGGACATTAGGGACAGAACTAAAACAGGGACATTAGGAACAGTACTAAAACAGGGACATTAGGGACAGAACTAAAACAGGGACATTAGGAACAGTACTAAAACAGGGACATTAGGAACAGTACTAAAACAGGGACATTAGGAACAGTACTAAAACAGGGACATTAGGAACAGTACTAAAACAGGGACATTAGGGACAGAACTAAAACAGGGACATTAGGGACAGAACTAAAACAGGGACATTAGGGACAGATCTAAAACAGGGACATTAGGAACAGTACTAAAACAGGGACATTAGGGACAGAACTAAAACAGGGACATTAGGGACAGAACTAAAACAGGGACATTAGGGACAGAACTAAAACAGGGACATTAGGAACAGTACTAAAACAGGGACATTAGGGACAGAACTAAAACAGGGACATTAGGAACAGTACTAAAACAGGGACATTAGGAACAGTACTAAAACAGGGACATTAGGGACAGAACTAAAACAGGGACATTAGGAACAGTACTAAAACAGGGACATTAGGGACAGAACTAAAACAGGGACATTAGGGACAGAACTAAAACAGGGACATTAGGGACAGAACTAAAACAGGGACATTAGGAACAGTACTAAAACAGGGACATTAGGGACAGAACTAAAACAGGGACATTAGGAACAGTACTAAAACAGGGACATTAGGAACAGTACTAAAACAGGGACATTAGGAACAGTACTAAAACAGGGACATTAGGAACAGTACTAAAACAGGGACATTAGGAACAGTACTAAAACAGGGACATTAGGGACAGAACTAAAACAGGGACATTAGGAACAGTACTAAAACAGGGACATTAGGAACAGTACTAAAACAGGGACATTAGGAACAGTACTAAAACTGGGACATTAGGAACAGTACTAAAACAGGGACATTAGGAACAGTACTAAAACAGGGACATTAGGGACAGAACTAAAACAGGGACATTAGGAACAGTACTAAAACAGGGACATTAGGGACAGAACTAAAACAGGGACATGAGGAACAGTACTAAAACAGGGACATTAGGGACAGATCTAAAACAGGGACATTAGGGACAGATCTAAAACAGGGACATTAGGGACAGATCTAAAACAGGGACATTAGGGACAGATCTAAAACAGGGACATTAGGGACAGAACTAAAACAGGGACATTAGGAACAGATCTAAAACAGGGACATTAGGAACAGTACTAAAACAGGGACATTAGGGACAGATCTAAAACAGGGACATTAGGAACAGTACTAAAACAGCGACATTAGGAACAGTACTAAAACAGGGACATTAGGGACAGAACTAAAACAGGGACATTAGGGACAGTACTAAAACAGGGACATTAGGGACAGATCTAAAACAGGGACATTAGGGACAGAACTAAAACAGGGACATTAGGAACAGTACTAAAACAGGGACATTAGGGACAGATCTAAAACAGGGACATTAGGGACAGAACTAAAACAGGGACATTAGGAACAGTACTAAAACAGGGACATTAGGGACAGAACTAAAACAGGGACATTAGGAACAGTACTAAAACAGGGACATTAGGAACAGTACTAAAACAGGGACATTAGGGACAGATCTAAAACAGGGACATTAGGAACAGTACTAAAACAGGGACATTAGGAACAGTACTAAAACAGGGACATTAGGGACAGAACTAAAACAGGGACATTAGGGACAGATCTAAAACAGGGACATTAGGGACAGATCTAAAACAGGGACATTAGGAACAGTACTAAAACAGGGACATTAGGGACAGTACTAAAACAGGGACATTAGGGACAGATCTAAAACAGGGACATTAGGAACAGTACTAAAACAGGGACATTAGGGACAGATCTAAAACAGGGACATTAGGAACAGTACTAAAACAGGGACATTAGGGACAGAACTAAAACAGGGACATTAGGGACAGTACTAAAACAGGGACATTAGGAACAGTACTAAAACAGGGACATTAGGGACAGATCTAAAACAGGGACATTAGGGACAGAACTAAAACAGGGACATTAGGGACAGATCTAAAACAGGGACATTAGGAACAGTACTAAAACAGGGACATTAGGAACAGTACTAAAACAGGGACATTAGGGACAGATCTAAAACAGGGACATTAGGAACAGTACTAAAACAGGGACATTAGGAACAGTACTAAAACAGGGACATTAGGGACAGATCTAAAACAGGGACATTAGGGACAGAACTAAAACAGGGACATTAGGGACAGAACTAAAACAGGGACATTAGGGACAGTACTAAAACAGGGACATTAGGAACAGTACTAAAACAGGGACATTAGGAACAGTACTAAAACAGGGACATTAGGGACAGAACTAAAACAGGGACATTAGGGACAGATCTAAAACAGGGACATTAGGGACAGATCTAAAACAGGGACATTAGGAACAGTACTAAAACAGGGACATTAGGGACAGTACTAAAACAGGGACATTAGGGACAGATCTAAAACAGGGACATTAGGAACAGTACTAAAACAGGGACATTAGGGACAGATCTAAAACAGGGACATTAGGAACAGTACTAAAACAGGGACATTAGGGACAGATCTAAAACAGGGACATTAGGAACAGTACTAAAACAGGGACATTAGGGACAGAACTAAAACAGGGACATTAGGGACAGATCTAAAACAGGGACATTAGGGACAGATCTAAAACAGGGACATTAGGAACAGTACTAAAACAGGGACATTAGGAACAGTACTAAAACAGGGACATTAGGGACAGATCTAAAACAGGGACATTAGGGACAGTACTAAAACAGGGACATTAGGAACAGTACTAAAATAGGGACATTAGGGACAGATCTAAAACAGGGACATTAGGGACAGATCTAAAGCAGGGACATTAGGAACAGTACTAAAACAGGGACATTAGGGACAGATCTAAAACAGGGACATTAGGGACAGTACTAAAACAGGGACATTAGGAACAGTACTAAAACAGGGACATTAGGGACAGATCTAAAACAGGGACATTAGGGACAGATCTAAAACAGGGACATTAGGAACAGTACTAAAACAGGGACATTAGGAACAGTACTAAAACAGGGACATTAGGAACAGTACTAAAACAGGGACATTAGGAACAGTACTAAAACAGGGGCATTAGGGACAGTACTAAAACAGGGACATTAGGAACAGTACTAAAACAGGGACATTAGGAACAGTACTAAAACAGGGACATTAGGGACAGATCTAAAACAGGGACATTAGGGACAGTACTAAAACAGGGACATTAGGAACAGTACTAAAACAGGGACATTAGGGACAGATCTAAAACCGGGACATTAGGAACAGTACTAAAACAGGGACATTAGGAACAGTACTAAAACAGGGACATTAGGGACAGATCTAAAACAGGGACATTAGGGACAGATCTAAAACAGGGACATTAGGGACAGTACTAAAACAGGGACATTAGGAACAGTACTAAAACAGGGACATTAGGGACAGATCTAAAACAGGGACATTAGGAACAGATCTAAAACAGGGACATTAGGAACAGTACTAAAACAGGGACATTAGGGACAGATCTAAAACAGGGACATTAGGAACAGTACTAAAACAGGGACATTAGGGACAGTACTAAAACAGGGACATTAGGGACAGATCTAAAACAGGGACATTAGGAACAGTACTAAAACAGGGACATTAGGAACAGTACTAAAACAGGGACATTAGGGACAGTACTAAAACAGGGACATTAGGGACAGTACTAAAACAGGGACATTAGGGACAGATCTAAAACAGGGACATTAGGAACAGATCTAAAACAGGGACATTAGGAACAGATCTAAAACAGGGACATTAGGAACAGATCTAAAACAGGGACATTAGGGACAGATCTAAAACAGGGACATTAGGAACAGATCTAAAACAGGGACATTAGGAACAGATCTAAAACAGGGACATTAGGAACAGATCTAAAACAGGGACATTAGGGACAGATCTAAAACAGGGACATTAGGAACAGATCTAAAACAGGGACATTAGGGACAGATCTAAAACAGGGACATTAGGGACAGATCGAAAACAGGGACATTAGGAACAGATCTAAAACAGGGACATTAGGAACAGATCTAAAACAGGGACATTAGGGACAGATCTAAAACAGGGACATTAGGGACAGATCTAAAACAGGGACATTAGGGACAGATCTAAAACAGGGACATTAGGAACAGATCTAAAACAGGGACATTAGGAACAGATCTAAAACAGGGACATTAGGGACAGATCTAAAACAGGGACATTAGGGACAGATCTAAAACAGGGACATTAGGGACAGATCTAAAACAGGGACATTAGGAACAGATCTAAAACAGGGACATTAGGAACAGATCTAAAACAGGGACATTAGGGACAGATCTAAAACAGGGACATTAGGAACAGATCTAAAACAGGGACATTAGGGACAGATCTAAAACAGGGACATTAGGAACAGATCTAAAACAGGGACATTAGGAACAGTACTAAAACAGGGACATTAGGAACAGTACTAAAACAGGGACATTAGGGACAGATCTAAAACAGGGACATTAGGAACAGATCTAAAACAGGGACATTAGGAACAGTACTAAAACAGGGACATTAGGAACAGTACTAAAACAGGGACATTAGGAACAGTACTAAAACAGGGACATTAGGAACAGTACTAAAACAGGGACATTAGGAACAGTACTAAAACAGGGACTTTAGGGACAGATCTAAAACAGGGACATTAGGAACAGTACTAAAACAGGGACATTAGGGACAGTACTAAAACAGGGACATTAGGAACAGTACTAAAACAGGGACATTAGGGACAGATCTAAAGCAGGGACATTAGGAACAGATCTAAAACAGGGACATTAGGAACAGTACTAAAACAGGGACATTAGGGACAGTACTAAAACAGGGACATTAGGAACAGTACTAAAACAGGGACATTAGGGACAGATCTAAAACAGGGACATTAGGAACAGTACTAAAACAGGGACATTAGGAACAGTACTCAAACAGGGACATTAGGAACAGTACTAAAACAGGGACATTAGGAACAGTACTAAAACAGGGACATTAGGAACAGTACTAAAACAGGGACATTAGGGACAGATCTAAAACAGGGACATTAGGAACAGTACTAAAACAGGGACATTAGGGACAGTACTAAAACAGGGACATTAGGAACAGTACTAAAACAGGGACATTAGGGACAGATCTAAAACAGGGACATTAGGAACAGATCTAAAACAGGGACATTAGGAACAGTACTAAAACAGGGACATTAGGAACAGTACTAAAACAGGGACATTAGGAACAGTACTAAAACAGGGACATTAGGGACAGATCTAAAACAGGGACATTAGGAACAGTACTAAAACAGGGACATTAGGAACAGTACTAAAACAGGGACATTAGGAACAGTACTAAAACAGGGACATTAGGGACAGATCTAAAACAGGGACATTAGGAACAGTACTAAAACAGGGACATTAGGAACAGTACTAAAACAGGGACATTAGGAACAGTACTAAAACAGGGACATTAGGAACAGTACTAAAACAGGGACATTAGGGACAGATCTAAAACAGGGACATTAGGAACAGTACTAAAACAGGGACATTAGGGACAGTACTAAAACAGGGACATTAGGAACAGTACTAAAACAGGGACATTAGGGACAGATCTAAAACAGGGACATTAGGGACAGATCTAAAACAGGGACATTAGGAACAGTACTAAAACAGGGACATTAGGAACAGTACTAAAACAGGGACATTAGGGACAGATCTAAAACAGGGACATTAGGGACAGTCTAAAACAGGGACATTAGGGACAGAACTAAAACAGGGACATTAGGGACAGAACTAAAACAGGGACATTAGGGACAGAACTAAAACAGGGACATTAGGGACAGATCTAAAACAGGGACATTAGGGACAGATCTAAAACAGGGACATTAGGGACAGAACTAAAACAGGGACATTAGGGACAGATCTAAAACAGGGACATTAGGGACAGATCTAAAACAGGGACATTAGGGACAGAACTAAAACACGGACATTAGGAACAGTACTAAAACAGGGACATTAGGGACAGATCTAAAACAGGGACATTAGGGACAGTCTAAAACAGGGACATTAGGGACAGATCTAAAACAGGGACATTAGGGACAAAGCTAAAACAGGGACAGAGTTATCTGGTTATGAAAGAATGATTCATGATTGGTCTCTGTCATAAGTAAATGCCGAAGTTTCTTCGGCGCAATCGAGTTTTCTGTACAGCTTATAATCAAGGCCACCGAAAATAGATCTATCTTTCGGTGGTCTCGGTATAATTCTATGTGAGCCGCGGCCCGTGAAACTTTAACCAAGACCCGGTGGTGGCCTGTTTTATATCGTTGCCAGACGCACAATTATGGTTGACTGTAACCCTAAATAAAATAAAACATACTGAGGCTAGAGGGCTGCAATTTGGTATGTTTGATGATTGGAGGGTGGATGATCAACATACCAATTTGCAGCCTTCTAGCCTCGGTAGTTTTTAAGATCTGAGGGCGGACAGAAAAGTGCGGAGACGGACGGACAAAGCCTGCACAATAGTTTTCTTTTACAGAATACTGAAAAAGCATAAGCAACAATTGAATAACTCTTGCAGCCTCAACAAAAGATATAGCTATTAAATAAACAAGTCGACAGTGAGGAGGAAAAAATCATGAGGTGAAAAGACGAGAAAACATAATCTCAAGCTAAATAAGACTTAATACCTCGGAAACATCGAGAATGAAAAGGAAGGATTGTTTGAGCTCCACTGAAAACGTATATTGTATTACCTTGCTGAGTTCTACCCTTGTTTAGATTAAAAAAAATATATATATATATGAAGACAGGGCTTCAGACTGCCGTCGTGTACCTAACAATTTCAAAGAACTTAAATAACTTGAAGCAGATTCAATGAAAAAAAAGTTAAAGTTTCTTTGGCGCAATCGAGTTTTCCGTACAGTATGTGATGCCCTATGAAATTCTCAGCCACGGCCCATGAAACTCGCAGCCGCGGCCCATGAAACTTTCAGCCACGGCCCTGTGGTGGCATGGGTTGTTGGCACCTGTAGCATGCCAGACGCACGATCACGGCTAAATTTAACCCTAAATCAAATAAAAACTACTAAGGCTAGAGGGCTGCAATTTTATATGCTTGATGATCGGAGGGTGGATGATCAACACACCAATTTGCAGCCCTCTAGCCTCAGTAGTTTTTAAGATCTGAGGGCGGACAGAAAAAGTGCGGAGGCGGACAGACAAATTGCCATCTCTATAATAGTTTTCCTTTACAGAAAACAAATAATAAACGTGGTTAGAAAGCAAAGGACTTATGTGAAATAAAATGAGAAACTGCTACGAGATTTTTCATAAAACGGGAATAAAATGGAACGAACGACTTAATAAAAAAAACTGTCTTAAGCCATAAAGCTTTCTTGAATTACGAACTCGCCGTTCAGATTTAGTAGCCTCGAGTTCAAAGTTGAGAGAAAATAAATAAAAAAAGAAAACACTCCAAACAGCTGTCAGCGGAGGACGCCTGGGGCGGGTTTTGGGGGATGGGGGGGGGGGGGAATTAGAATATACACGGAGGATTAAATACCTGCATGGAATTGTCCATAAGAAGAGGCTGGGTGTGATGTGAAAAATTATTTTTTTTTTTGTTATTGTCAGTCGATGATTTCATCTGCTTCTTTACCAAGTATGAGGTGATGGGGGCATTATTACCACCTCTTTCTTGTACGTATAGGAACTTGCATTTTGATACTCTTTTTTTAATATATTTATCTATTTATCTATTTATTTTTTTTTCTTTTTTGATGAGTGGGACGTCTTCTTTCTGTATTTCACTTTATTGCCTCTTAATTTTTTTCTGATTAACACCATAATATTCTTTGGAATCTTGAAGTTCAAGTCATTGGCCCATTTGGTGGGCTTGTTCCATATGAATAGGTTTCATCTTCTGAATAATAATAATAATAATAATAATAATAATAATAATAATAATAATAATAATAATAATAATAATAATAATAATATTCTTTGGAAGCTTGAACATCAAGTCAGTGGCCCCTTTGGTGGGCTTGTTCTGTATGAATAGTTTTCATCTTCTAAATAATAATAATAATAATAATAATAATAATAATAATAATAATAATAATAATAATAATAATAATAATAATAATAGATATTCGGTGTGGTTTCGTTTTAATGGAAGCCTCCCATATTGGCAGCTTTCGGCATGTTCGCAATAAGATGACAAAGACTCGTGATATAAAGTGGTACATTTGAGGAAAAAATCTTAGTTACTTTGTTGGCAATATTCGTATCAGAAGCTTACAGTATAGAGAGAGAGAGAGAGAGAGAAAGGACAAATTAAACCATATTTTATCTTTTTACTGAGATACTTTGCAGTTCGCAATATTTGTTTGAATCCCAGCGCACTGATTTACGCCACAATGCTACGTCATAAAAATCATAAATATACGTAGCATATCGCTTCACGATTTATCATCAGTTATACGAAGCATTTTGAGCAAAAAAATTTTGAATAAATGAAATTTCGGTAAGAAGCGACCCATTATGATGCCAGCATTTCTTCCCACTCCCCCAACCCTCCTCTCTCTCTCTCTCTCTCTCTCTCTCTAACTCTTGTTTACCAGAATTCAAAACAAAAAAACGTTGCCGTTGCATATTTTGGTGTGCTCGCGAGCGGAACTATTATTCAGAGACAAAAAGTTGGAACTTCTGAAAACAGCAAACGTTGAAAACAGCGGAAATATAAAATGAAAATATCATAACAGAAGTATTTAGCTGTTCTTTGTTAATTGAATTCATCATTAGTGATTAGGTCAGTGATTCTCAAACTGGGTGTCGTGGCACCCTCGGGGTTGCCACAGGCAGTGCCTAGGGTACCGCAAGATTGCCATGAATTTTGTCTTGTCTAAATCATCTCAATGAACATTTGTAAAAATAAAAAAGGTTGCAGAAGTCTTCATATGATTATTGTCAGTGTGTCCACTAATATATATATATATATATATATATATATATATATATATATATATATATATATATATATATATATATATATATATATATATATATGATATGGATGATAATTTTATTCATTAAATAACAACCTCTGGATTAGTTAGAATTTCACCTGTGCAATAGTTCCCGCAGTAGATCCTAGACTGGGAGATACATATATATATATTTTAAATTCCCGACGATATTTTGACGGAAATGAAAAAAGTGGGGAAAAGAATCTGTTGGGAGCAAACTGAAATCATCATTTTCCGTTAGCGATGTTTCACATTTTACAGTATGGGTGTATTCCCGGGTAACATTTGCCTTTTTTTGAAATGCCATTGAGAGATATAAAAAAAGAGAGAAATATATCGAGGCAAATTTTGATATCTGTGCGTACCTTTTCTCTACTTCTCTCTGATTTCGCTTTCTGTTTTGAGAACTTTGAACTGCCTCTGGTAATCATGTCTGTTATTGAAACTAACACAAAGTCCTGAGAGGAATAACACATACCACTGAAGATTATGAACAAGTTTCTTCGGCTCAGTCGAGTTTTCTGTACAGCTTATAATCAAGGCCACCGAAAGCAGATCTATCTTTCGGTGGTCTCGGTACAATGCTGTATGAGCCGCGGCCCATGAAACTCCCAGCCGCCCGTGTTTGGCCTGTGTTGTTGCGTTGCCAGAAGCACGATCATGGCTAACTTGAACCTTAAATGAAATCAAAGCTACTGAGGCTATAGGGCTGCATTTTGGCATGTTTGATGATTGGAGGGTGGATGATCAACATACCAATTTACAGCCCTCTAGCCTCGGTAGTTTTTAAGATCTGAGGGCGGGCAGGAAACTAAAAAGACTTAACTGAATCTATTAAATCAATAACTACAATCGAAAATAAATACAGTGAACTAACAAAGTGATTCCTACTGCTTTAAGATCTAGATCCCCCCGCCTCTGAATTTCACATTCCTGTTTCCACCGTAAGCCTGTATATTCCATTTGTCAGCAGTTTTTGGATATTGGAAATATGGGCGTCGCAGTATTTTCTCTTTCAACAATTTTATTTTCTGATGTCTGAGTATTTTTGTTTTCTCAGATGTTTCTTTACCCTTTTTTTTTTATCGGAGTCTCTTTTGGAATTTTTATTTTATGTCTGCTTTTAGAAATCTTTATTTTTGCTGCGTTCATATCACTAACTTCTCTTATTCACAAATAAATTATAATAAATCTTCTACGTTTTTTGTTTTCTTGCTTATTATTTACCTTTTCTTTATTATCGGATTTTCTTCGGATTATTTCCCCTGTTGTTTTGACACTCTTATCGCCAACTTCTGTTATTCCCAAATGACGCCTGGCATACTATTTAAGAAAGAGCCTTCAGTAAGGCGTCATTTTCTAAAACTAGATTATAGTCAGTCATGTAATAATGGCCACCTCCGGCGATTCCGGAGGAAATATAAGCCATGATGTCTTTATTTTTTCCTCCATTAACCCATTGGAATAAGTTCTAACCAGTCACATGGCCTCGTAACACCTATTAGACGCCCCATTCACATTATTTATTCTTGAGAATAAATGTAAAAGGAAGATATTATATCTTCCTTGACGATTGAGCGGCCATCTTCCATCCTGATTCATCAGTTTTCTCCTAGGTTAGTTTAGGTTACGGTAGAGTGTTTAATTTGTGTGTGGGAAACATAATGAGATTATTTTCAAGAAAATTCTATGGTTAGTTTTTAAGATATGGCGCCCCGCTTTTTTCAGGGAAGGGTCCCGGCACTCGGTTACATCTCGGGAAAATGTATCGTTTTTCTCAAATACCTTTCAAACTAATCATTTGATCGAAATGGTACTTGGACACAGTGTACAAGACACCTCCCTCTAATTTTTGGTAATACGGTGCATTGTCAAATGGTGTTAGTTAAGGCGTTTACTCTTGACTTTTAAATTCGAAGTTTCATGAGTCAGCGGGACTAATCTTCGCAATCGAACGCCCGCTATCCCCCATAGACAGGAAGGGGGGGGGCGGAGATGGAGAGGCCAGGAAAGTGGGAGGGATGAGGAGGGGAAGGGAGAGGGAGGGACGGGAAGGGGATAAAGGACGTTCGAATGCATAGTTAGGCGATGCTTGGCAACACCATTAAGTCAAGAGTAAACGCCTTAACTAAAACATTTGACGATGGACTATATTACCAAAAATTAGCGGGAGGCGTCTTGTACACTGTGTCAAAGTACCATTTCGATCAGATAATTAGTTTGAAAGATATTTGAGAAAAGCGATGACTCGCCGTCCCTGAAATGGATAGTAGTGGCGCCCAAGTGTCCGGTACCAAACGTCTTGCATTCCTGTTTTCGTGGAAGTACGGGGCAGTCTTCATGGTAGGCTGAAGGTCGCTCGCAAGTTTCACAGGGCCGTAACTCTACTTTAAAACGTCTGAATAACGCCTCTTTAAAAGGCCACGTACCGTTTCCTTAATTTTATTATTCATTTCTTAATGGATGTCAGCTTTTTTGCCATTAATTCAATAGATTTTTTGAATTATTTTTTTTAATATGAGTTTCCATGTATGACCCACTCGTTTTGATTATTCATCTGCAGTTTTTCACTAACATTTTGTCATTAATTCAAGAGATTTTTTTTTAGCTTTTTTTAAAAATATGAATTTCGATGTATGACCCACTCGTTTTGATTATTCATCTGTGGTTTTTCACTGACATTTTATTATTAATTCAATATTTTTTTTTAAATATGAATTTCGATGTATGAATTACTGGTTTTGATTATTCATCTGCAGTTTTTCACTGACATTTTATTATTAATTCAATATTTTTGTTTTTCATTTTTTTTAAATATGAATTTCGATGTATGAACTACCGGTTTTGATTATTCATCTGTAGTTTTTCAGTGACATTGTATTATAAATGTAATAGATTTGTTTTTCATTTTTTTTAAATATGAATTTCTGTGTATGACCCAGTCGTGTTGATTATTGTTTTGTAGTTTGTCACTGACATTTTGTCATTAATTCAATAGATATTTAATTTATTTTTTAAAATATGAATTTCTGTTTATGACCCACTCGTTTTGACTATTTTTCTGTAATTTTTCAATGACATTTTATCATAAATGTAATAGATTTGCTTTTCATGCTTTTCAGACATGAATTTCCTATTGAACGAAAGCTTGTTTTGCATGTCTGTCAGCCCTTGTGTCTAATTCCACTTGATGTCTACCGCTTTATCGTTATTGACACCGATTTCGTATTGAAAGAAGCTTTCTCCCGTGCCAAGCTAATTTCACATCTGAGAGGGACAATAATCAGCGCTGCATTGAATAAGCTGACTTACATATGCTTTTCCGCAGCGCCGGGATAATTGGATGCCCGGTAATATCGTAACATGAAAGAGCAATTTATCACCGGTGACCGCTATTGCTTACTGATGCGACAATGGAACCACACACACACACACACACACACACACACACACACACGCACGCACGCATACACAGATACATACACAATCACCGAGTTTCTTCATTTTCACAAACCCTTTGTTCCCCGGGAGATGTCACCTAGTTTGCGCTACAATGTGGTAGCCGATCCACTTGGCGAAAAATGCTTGGAAGCGATTTTAATTGGCGCCTGCGTCATCGTCGCCGCTTGACATTTAAAGCAAGCAAAGACCTATTGTATTAATTATGTGCTTTGCAACAACAAAAGGGGGGGCGGGGGGGGCGCCGTCGTGCCTTTCTGATTTATGTGAAAGAAGCAAAAAAAAAAAAAAAAAAACTTGTTGGAGCTACTAGGTAATAATTCGGCCCTCTCTCTCCCTAACCCAACCCAACCCCCTCTCCTTCCCCCCATTGGTGACCCTTAATTAGAAGCCTGGATCCCACGCGTATCTCCTCATAACATCAATGTTTACCGATAGAATGCGACCGAGCAGAAATAGTCGATCTTTAAATATGGGGATAATTGCATTAAAGAAACGAATGAGCTTCACAGGGACCTTTGATGCTTGACTAGAAAACTGATCTGCTGAGTGTTTTTGAACATCATCAACAATGCGCATCAGAGCCAGATGGGGAAACTATTCCTATCGACAAAAATTGGGACAATCGAAATTTCTCGCCTGAACAAAACAGTTTTGACCGCCGTAGGAGGGTAGTGTCGTCAGTGCACCTCATGCGGTGCACTGTAGGCATTACTTAAGGTTCTTTGCAGCGTGTCTTCCAAGGCCCCTAGCTGCTTCAACTTCAACCCCTTTCGTTCCTTTTTACTGTACCTCCTTTCATATCACTTTCCATCTTACTTTCCTTAACCCTCTCCTAACAATTGATTCATAGTGCAACTGCTTTGAGGTTTTCCTCCTGTTACACCTTTCAGACCTTTTTACTGTCAGTTTCCGTTTCAGCGCTGAATGGCCTCGTAAGTCCCAGTGCTTGGCCTTTGGCCTAAATTCTATATCCAGTTCAATTCAAAACAGTTTTGGCCGAAGTGACAAAAACGTCAAATTGTTTCTTGGAATATTCCCGCTGTTGCCTGCGATCTTCCCCTGGTGTGATGAATGAGTAAAAGTCAATATATATAATTCTACCTTCAAAGATAATTGCTGTAACTGCTGGAATTAATAATTGCTGTAGTTACTGAAATTAATCATTGTTGTAACTACTGGAATTAGTCATTGCTGTAACTACTGGGATTAGTCATTGTTGTAACTACTGGACTTAATCATTGTTGTAACTACTGGAATTAATCATTGCTGTAACTACTGGAATTAGTCATTGTTGTAACTACTGGACTTAATCATTGTTGTAACTACTGAAATTAATCTTTGCTGTAACTACTGGAATTAATCATTGCTGTAACTACTGGAATTAATCATTGCTGTAACTACTGGCATTAATCATTGCTGTAACTGCTGGAATTAATAATTGCTGTAGTTACTGAAATTAATCATTGCTGTAACTACTGGAATTAATCATTGCTGTAACTACTGGGATTAATCATTGCTGTAACTACTGGACGTAATCATTGCTGTAACTACTGGACTTAATCATTGTTGTAACTACTGGAATTAATCATTGCTGTAACTACTGGAATTAATCATTGCTGTAACTGCTGGAATTAATAATTGCTGTAGTTACTAAAATTAATCATTGTTGTAACTACTGGAATTAATCATTGCTGTAACTACTGGAATTAATCATTGTTGTAACTACTGGAATTAATCATTGCTGTAACTACTGGACTTAATCATTGCTGTAACTACTGGAATTAGTCATTGTTGTAACTACTGGAATTAATCATTGCTGTAACTACTGGAATTAATCATTGCTGTAACTACTGCAATTAATCATTGCTGTAACTACTGGAATTAATCATTGCTGTAACTACTGGCATTAATCATTGCTGTAACTACTTGAATTAATAATTGCTGTAACTGCTGGAATTAGTAGTTGCTGTAATTACTGGAATTAATATTTATTTTTCATTTACAATCAATCTATCGCTGTCAAAATTCACGTGTGACTTGTTAACAGTAATCCTCTCCTACATAAATTCATTCATTCACTTCCGCCAACAATCGAAGAGTAAAAAATAAGTAAAAAATGCGCCGAAGTTTCTTCGGCGCCAATCGAGTTTTCTGTACAGCCGCTACAGCGTATAATCAAGGCCACCGAAAAATAGATCTGTCTTCCAGTGGTCTCGGCATAATGCTGTATGAGCCGCGGCCCATGAAACTCTCAGTCGGCAGTGGTGGCCTTTGCTTTTGCGTTGCCAGAAGCACGGTTGTTGTTAACTTTAACCTTAAATAAAATAAAAACTGCAGAGGCTAGAGGGCTGCAATTTGGTATGTTTGATGATTGGAAGGTAGATGATTAATATACTAGTTTGCAGCCCTCTA
>JANJGK010003846.1:0-7500 GCA_039081455.1 Macrobrachium rosenbergii
CGAAGCAGACTCGATTTTCCAGAATTTTTTGCCGTGATATGGGTAGGATTTCCTTTATAAAAAGAGAATATTTTCGATAATTTAAATTCATTACTTCTATGTTGTTATATAAGTTATACGTCGCATATTATTAAATTTGTAACCCTTCTTCCAGATAAGGCTCTTCCCATTCCTTTTGAAGGACCATTCTCTTAACCCTTTGATTTCGGTTGTAACGTATACGACGCATTTAATAAACTGGCCCGGAACACTGTTGTGTCGTATACGAGCACCGGTAATTTCCTTTTATGTGAAGGACTGATGATTGAAATACTGGCCTCTTTTTCTTGATATGGTAACAGTCTGTCAGTTGCCATACAGTGAATTCATATAAATTCACGTGTTTCCCTAAAATTCATTAGTCTTCATCAAGATGTCACAGGAGGACGGGTCAAGGGTACGACATCCTCGAGTTGACCGCCGGCAGATCGAGAGAAGAGCTCTCGACGAGGATAACTATTTTATAGACCTTCTCGACTCATTTTCTGGATATGAAAATGAATCGGATTTAGAAGGAAATGAAATGGATAATTATGGTCCTGGTACAAGAGACAGTGATGAAATATCAACCGACAGTGAAAATGACGAAAATCTGCCACCTACAAATGAAAGCCAAGGTGTCAAAAGAAGGCGGAGACAGCGAAGTGACCCAGGTGATGAGTGGGAGTGGGCTGCCAGCAATTTCCAGCCCAGAGATTTCATATTTGACAGCAGTGGCAGTGGCATTACGTCGAAATGTAATGTGAATGAAAATTCAAAGGAAGTAGACTATTTTTTTGAATTTTTCGACAACGAATTTATGGGGCTGATTGCTGAAGAGACAAACCGTTATCAGAGATTCCTTGTTGATACACTAGGAGATGCAGTGCCAAAGTATTTGCGAAAATTTGCTCAGGTTACTGTGGAGGAAATGATACGGTTCCTTTGTGTGATTATGATCATGTCGCATATAAGTAAACATCGCATCGTAGATTACTGGACTACGCTTGAGACATTCGAGACAAAAGGAGTGAGAAGGCTGATGGCAACGGACAGATTTCTTCAAATTCTACGGGTTCTACATTTCGTTGATAATTCACAGGAAACAAGCCCAGATAATAAACTAAAAAAAATTAAACCCGTGCTCGACAGTGTGCGTAGAAAATTCCGGGAAAAATTTCAACCTTTCCAGGATTTATGCATAGATGAAAGTTTAATGTTATGGAAGGGAAGGCTAAGTTTCAAGCAGTACATTCCAGATAAAAGAAGTCGATTTGGAGTGAAAATATTTGAACTTTGTGATGCCAAAACGGATTATATTGTCGAATTTATAATCTATACTGGAAAAGATACAGAGATATTGGTAGATGAGGATCTAGGGGTATCTGGTTCTGTGGTAAAAACATTTATGGCCTCGCATCTCGGAAAACATCACATCCTGTATTTCGATAATTGGTATTGCAGCCCAAAACTGCTCAAGTATTTGGGCGACAACGAAACAGGAGCATGTGGAACAGTCCGGAAAAATAGGAAATTTATGCCTAAATTTCCTGATGTGAACAAATCTGAGATTTCGTCTCAAAACTGCAATGGAATATTAGGTTTAAAATGGCAGGATAACAGGACAGTGTATATGTTATCTTCAGTACATGAAAATATAATGGTAGACTGTGAAAAAAGGTGTCGACCAGGGGAATTTGTGCAAAAACCTGCATGCGTTGTTGACTATAATAAGAAAATGCGGATTGTGGACAAGAACGACATGCTTATTAGTTCTGTGAAGTGTATCCGTAAAACCACGAGATGGTACATAAAACTATTTTTCCGTCTGCTTGATATGATACTAGTAAACTGTCATCACTTGCATGGATTTGTTACTGGCAAGAAAGGGTCATATTTACAGTTTTCTAAGTCAGTCGTTCTGCAGTTGATTGAAAGGTACCCTCCAGCACCTAACAAGATAATTACCCGCACCGTAATAACGCAGCCAAGGCGGCTAACAGAAAGACACTTTCCTGATCCAGTTCCCTCAACAGAAAAACAACTGCGACCTAGACTAAGATGTCGTGTGTGCTCGCATACATCCCGTAGGCCCAAGAAAGGCCAGCAGACATATTTCATGTGTAAAGACTGCAATGTAGGACTATGTGTCGCTCCTTGTTTCAGAGAATACCACACACTTCTGAATTACTAGAATTCTGTCGTAAAAGTTTTGTCAAGATTATGTTCAGCTTATTAAATATTCAGATTCATAACCATTTGTTATTCACATTGTTTGATTTCATTCAACTTATGTCATAAAAGCTTCTTCCAATCATATTGAGTCTTATGTGTTTATACATTTTCTGATTTTGTTTTTTTTATCTACAGCAAAAAGATTTTTGTAAAAATAAATGTTGAAATTCATCCGTATTATAATTTTCTTCATCAAATTATGGCTTTAGTCTTTAGTGAGAGAGAGAGAGAGAGAGAGAGAGAGAGAGAGAGAGTAAATTACTATTTTGCGTTTAATGTTCCTTTTCTGTCCTTTGAAGACTGGATATCATAAAATATAAAATGAGTCGGATGTAATGTAAATCTGATAATCATGGTATTGATGATTTATGATATATGAGAATAATAATAACAATATAATAACCGTTACCATGAGATTAATGAATATAGACAATGTTGTTGTTATTATTATTATTATTATTATTATTATTATTATTATTATTATTATTATTATTATTATTATTCAGAAGATGAACACTATCCATATGAAACAAGCCCACAGGGGTAACTAACTTGAAATTGTGTTCATTCGAGTGAAATAACAGAAGGTAGTAGGAAATACAGAAAGAGGAGATCAGTTATTAGAAAACAGATGTACTAACAATAAATAAATAAAAATGTAAACAAAGTATTAAATACAAGATGTATTGCATAAGGGTAGTAATGCATTACATTCACTTGAACTTTTGAAGTTCCGTTTGCAACACATCCTCAGTAAAGAGGCTGTTCCACAGTCGTAAGGCGTGAGGAATAAAGGTCCCCTGGAACTGAAAAGTTCGAAGGCGAGGTACATTTACTGCACATTGATGCTGCTGTTCAGCGAATCTGGTTGCTCTCTCTCAGCAGCAACAGGGGATCAGGGATCAACTGAGAATGTGAAAGATATGTCAAAATACAACTTATGAAAAAGTGACAAACAAGAGACCATCCGTCTATAGTCCAAGGCATAGCTGCCAAAGAAACCTTCCACCTCGAACCACTCTAAAAGATATAAATCTCTGGCAGAAGCAGACATCTCCCGGAGAACAGTATCCTAGTAAAGGAAGGACAAATTACCTAAAAAATGTTGCACTGATTTAATCACTCATATAAGTATATGAGGACTTAAGAACAATACCCAACTTTCATGCGGCATTTGCTGACATTTTCATTAGATGTTTCTCAAAAATAAGATGTAAGTAAACAGGTACCACTAGAATAATTGAAGGAAAAGAAAAATATCTGTAGAAAATTATAACAGAATAAAATGATCTACAAAACCTTACAACTTCCCCGAATATTGGTTCAAAAACAATTGAACAAATTCCAAAATGTTAGTGATTAAATATATTATATATATATATATATATATATATATATATATATATATATATATATATATATATATATATATATATATAATATATATATATATATATATATATATATATATATATATATATATATATATATATATATTATATATATATACGAGTATATATATATATATATATATATATATATATATATATATATATATATATATATATATATACGGTTCATATGTGGCTAATCATTTTTTGTAACAGGAATTTATCCAATTTTTTTATTTTTTATAGGGATAGGTGTGAGTATGTGTTTGTATTTTACATACACACACACACAAACATATATACATATATATATACACTCATATATATGTAATTAATTGTATATATATTACACACACACACACACACATATATATATATATATATATATATATATATATATATATATATATATATATATATATATATATATATATATATATATATATATATAACTGAATCACGAGAATATGGAACGTGATGAATATATAAATAAAGACAATTCCACGAAGGAAAGAGAAGCAACAGAGTATTGCAAGGCTTTTCGACGTATTGTCCTTTACTTAGCAGACTCGTTTCTCTTTCCTTCGGGGCATTGCCTTCATATATATATATATATATATATATATATATATATATATATATATATATATATATAAGTACTCACACATGTATATATAGTCAATTATATATATATATATATATATATATATATATATATATATATATATATACATACATACATACATACATACATATATAGTATATATATACATACACATACACACACCACACAATTACACATTTTGATCAGCAATGTGATTTATAATATTGATCCCTAGTGAATGTGGCGAGGTGGCAATTGTGTTTACATGTCACATGCAAGTGTGACAGACGACGCGCGTAGGTGGCATTTCAGATGCACGTGTCCTGTTGACAGAAATGAACTGCTTTGTTTTCAGCCGCTGTACCCTCCACCTTTGTCGAATTTGGTGGGCGTGACCGTTGGAATATTAGCTTGAAAATGGGCCCCCGGGATTATCCCAAGCCCTGGCAGTCTCCAATTCCTTGTTTCATTGACAAATGCGGATTCTGGAACCTCCCTTTTTACTTGCGGCTAATACGATTTCCATTCAAGGAGGTTGTTTCCACTTTCCCCCTGACTTTTGACCGCCATCGTCAATCAAACATTGAATTGGAATCTGTCCGAAGGACAAGGGATAATCCCAGGCCCTATTCCCAAGGTAGTATTCCAGCGTTCAGGGCCACCAAACTCAACACAGGTGGAAGGTAAGCAAGAGCAGAAAACAACGACCGGTCATTTCCATCAAAAGGATTCCGGCATCTCACGTACCACCCACGTCACAGCCATGGAAATACGATTGTCACCTTCCAAATGTCCATATTCGCTAGTGTCCAAAATGTATTGTTGTGTCGTGTAATCATTGTTGCCGTTGTCATGGATTCATATATATATATATATATATATATATATATATATATATATATATATATATATATATATATATATATATATATATATAGATGCAGTAATGTGTGTGTGTTTGTACATATACTGTATGTATGTATGTAGGTGATATTGAGATGCACGTGTGCTTTGACAGAAATGACCCGCTTTGTTTTCAGCTCGCTGTACCTTCCACTTTGTCGAATTTGGTTGGCGTGACCGTTGGAATAATTGCCGATTTTGGAATATTCCTTTATTACTGGCAGCTTATTTATTTGTGTTGTTACATTAATTGCATAATATCTATATCACGGATCGCTACTATCACAATATTATCATATAAATAAAACAGGTTAATTTGCAGCAAAACAACAAATACAAACGCTATTACAATGATTGTTTACGATTTCGTGCGTCTGGTAGCATGCTACGGGTGACTACCGTCTGAAAACCCTCCGGATTGTGGTAAGTGTGAGATCTCATCTCGGCCGTAATCAAAGGGCTAATGAAAATTAAAATAATTAATAATTTCCCATATTTTGGTAATCATAGAATCAACTAAAAACGATTATTAAATAAAATTATCTAAAAATGAAAAAAATCCCGTAGGGTGGGTCTGCCCAGACCCAACTTGCACCAGATAGGATTAAGAGACTGGCCAGTCTTGGAGGCCTTTGGGCCTCATCCTTGAAGTTCTTGGGCCCTCTCCAGGCCTGCTTCCCCAGCCTGGCAGGATACCTGCCTTCCTCCGAGGAAGCAGCCTCTGGGTCGGACCCTTCCCTTCAAGGCTGCCCTCAAGAGACTGGCCAGCCTTGGAGGACTTTGGGTCTCATCCTTGAAGTTCTTGGGCCCTCTCCAGGCCTGCTTCCCCAGCCTGGCAGGATACCTGCCTTCCTCCGAGGAAGCAGCCTCTGGGTCAGACCCTTCCCTTCAAGGCTGCCCTTAAGAGACTGTCCATCCTTGGAGGACTTTGGGCCTCATCCTTGAAGTTCTTGGGCCCTCTCCAGGCCTGCTTCCCCAGCCTGGCAGGATACCTGCCTTCCTCCGAGGAAGCAGCCTCTGGGTCGGACCCATCCCTTCAAGGCTGCCCACCCATCCCTTCAAGGCTGCCCTCAAGAGACTGGCCAGCCTTGGAGGACTTTGGGTCTCATCCTTGAAGTTCTTGGTCCCTCTCCAGGCCCGCTTCCCCAGCCTGGCAGGATACCTGCCTTCTTCCGAGGAAGCAGCCTCTGGGTCGGACCCTTCCCTTCAAGGCTGCCCTCAAGAGACTGGCCATCCTTGAAGGACTTTGGGCCTCATCCTTGAAGTTCTTGGGCCCTCTCCAGGCCTGCTTCCCCAGCCTGGCAGGATACCTGCCTTCCTCCGAGGAAGCAGCCTCTGGGTCAGACCCTTCCCTTCAAGGCTGCCCTCAAGAGACTGGCCAGCCTAGGAGGACTTTGGGCCTCATCCTTGAAGTTCTTGGGCCCTCTCCAGGCCTGCTTCCCCAGCCTGACAGGATACCTGCCTTCCTCCGAGGAAGCAGCCTCTGGGTCGGACCCTTCCCTTCAAGGCTACCCTCAAAAGACTGGCAAGCCTTGTAGGCTTTTGGGGCCAATCCTTAAAGGGCTTGGGCCCTTTCCATGGGAAGGGTCAGACCCATAGGCTGCTTCCTTGGAGGAAGGAAGCGGCCTCTGGGTCGGACCCTTCCCCTCACCAATACTCTTTGCTTTCTCTTACCCTACTTTTCAAAACTGACACTTTCTGTCTCCGAAGGCTTCCAGACGATTTGAAGCATCTCGGAGATTGTTCTTGGACACTTTGAAGCTCGGCGCATGCGCGAATGGCATTTCTCTCGTCCTTCCAGGAGCCGGAGGACTGAAGGATTCCAAAATGTCTTCAAGGAAAATCTCGGTTTTAGATCATTTCAACATCGCGATAACCATTACTTGGAGTTCTTTTTCTGGAACATAAACAGCTTCTTTGCTTTAAGGAGTCGTCTTCTATAAACTTATGAGATTCCCTCTTACTGACGATATTGATCATCCCTTCGATTCTTCCTTGCTTCTCCGAAAAGTAATTCTGTGAATCCAAAATCTTTGAAGTAGTTTCTAACACCTCAGGTTATCTACTTTATTCTTCGTCAGCATTCTTCAGTATACCTCCACGCCGATTTCGTCTCTTTTTTGTTCCTTCTCTTTCTTATTTCGAGCGAAGAACTGCTCCAAGCGGTAATTTTGGGCATCCAAAATCCCCTCTCAATCAGCTTAGAAAACACCTCAAGTTCTCTACCTTTTATTTCGTATAAATTCTTCAGTTCCTCCGTTCCACTGTCTTCCTCTCTTCTTGATTATTTCCTTCCTTATTTCGAATGAAGAGCTTGCGTCCGTGAGTGACAATACGACTGTAGAGGTG
>JANJGK010003846.1:15000-30000 GCA_039081455.1 Macrobrachium rosenbergii
AGGCTGATGTCAGTTGTGGACAAGGAGGCTTTCGCAGTCGTCTCTAGCCTTGTTCATTTTAAGATGTTGTTGTTGGGAAATAAAGTTGAGATTTTTACAGATCATCAACCATTGTTAGAGCTTTTTAATAAGCCAAATTTATCGCCCAAGAGATTGAGAGATTTTGATGCAAACCTCAAATACATTTAAGGTAAGCATAATGTAGTTGCAGATGCATTGAGCAGATATTTTCCGGTTGAGGATGAGGAAATACACACCGAATCCTGTATGGGAGAAGAGAGTTAATATTTGGTGTCTAATGTCTCTGATATTAGTAGTTCTGAGAGATCGCATGTAGAGGACATACACGTTCGTACAGTGCATACTTCGGGGAGAAATAGTGAGTCGGCAGTCTCGGGAGAGATTGTTATTCGTGATAGTGAGAGTAACGCAGTGTGTTATATTACGGGTGAAAATGTCACTTGGGACATAGGCTTGCTTGAACAAAAGCAAGATGAAGATAAATTGTTGTCAGATCCTAAGGCATTTCTTAGGGGAGTTTCACCGAAGAAAGGGTATAAGTTGCCTTTTTCTGGTCTAGAGTTGGAGAATAATTTATTGGTGAGGAAAGTTAAGTATAACTTGCGAAGTACTCGAAGCATGGGTGAGATTACACAAATCATCGTGCCAGAGAGTCTAGTACCACAAGTTCTAGACATTGTACATTGTAAATTTGGTTCTCATCATTTGGGTGTGGACAAGACGTATGAAAACGTCAGGTCAAAGTTCTTTTGGAAAAATATGTTTTCCGCAGTAGAAACCTTTGTGAAGAAGTGCGCTATTTGCAATGCGAATAAGCCAGCGACGACAGTGTCGTGTCGTTTGGGTTCATATCCCATACCACATAGGCCGTTTCAGAGAGTGCATATGGATATTCTGGGTAACTTCTCAGAGTCCGCTTATGGTTATAGACATTTATTAGTAGTTGTTGATGAGTTGACTCGCTTTGTCGAGATTTTCCCACTGAAATACAAATCAGCTGAGGAAGTTGCTATAGCGTTCTTTAAGGGGATAATTTGTCGATATGGTGTTCCTGAATGTCTGATCACAGACAATGGTAGGGAGTTTATTAATAAGACTTTAGACGGTCTTGCTAATTTGTTGGGAATAAAGAAAGTATCTATAATCCCGTATAGACCTGAAGCGAATGGGTTATGTGAGAGGGCGAATCGGAAAGTAATCGAAGCTTTGCGCATGACGGTGGGTGGTTCCGATACACATTGGGACAGATCTTTGGATGAAGTGCGATATAGTATCAATACTATGATGAATGACACAATTAAGATATCTCCAGCAGAAGCTTTGTATGGGTACAAGTTGAAAGGACCTTTTGATTTGTTACCAGAGCGAGTTCAAGGTGATGTTACGGTCACTTCGTTGATAAATACAGCGAGAGAAAGATTTGCACGTATCAGTAAAGAACTTGAACTTAGTTCGCGCGCAATGGTAGAGAAAAGTAACGCGAAATCGAGGGGAGTAGCTTTTTCGATGGGCGATAGAGTGTTTGTTAAAGTGAATGTTCGGAATGATCTGAATTATAAATTAAGTCCGAAGTTCCACGGACCTTTTGAGATTGTAGAGATCAAAAGAGGGAATAGATTTGTAGTTAAAGATGTAAATACTGGAGTGACGAAATTGACCCATATTTCGAAGTTGAAGAAAGTTGGGATGTAATGGAACGTTTGTATATAGTTATGTAGTGGAACATTTGTATATAGTTAGAGGGATAAATGGGTTGATGTTTGTATACATATGATATTTTTTTTATTTTTTTTTTGTCTCTTGTCCATTTTAGATGTTGAAGTTCTTAATCATTTGTTTTCGAATGATTTTGGGAATTGAGACATGGGCTAATTTCATACGAGAGTTGACCCGTGTGTTAGTGTGTTATTGTGTTATGATGTGTTTTATCATCTGACGCAATATGTGTGTTGTTTAGGATTTTTTTTAGGGGAGGTATTTAGTATATCGGACCGAACAAGTCTGATCTTTTTTTCGGGTTGGGAGATCGTGTTTGAGTATTTGGATTTTTTTTTTCAGTTTTTTTTTTTTTTTTTTTTTAAATGAAGGGAGCTGTATTGTGAGTGGTTGTAATTGTTAAGATCGTGGGAGCGATTGCCATTACGTCAATTGCTATTTTGTGGAGAATTAGTCAGGTGTTGCGAAATATTTGCTAACCGGAGTAGAACGTTCATGTCTTTTACGAGATATGATACCTTTTAGTGTTTGGACAGGATTCTGGAGTATTTTTTTTTCTGTTGGATGCTTTTTTTTATGAGTGTGTTCCGTAGAGTTGTTATGTGCTTAGTAGTGAGTTGACTGTGATTATTCTGAGATACAAACTTGGAATTAGTTCACATTGAGAGTGTTTGACTTTTGCATTAGTAGTTTTGTTTGGTTCAGTAACATGAAACCTTTTTGTTATTAGACCTTTTTCGAGTGCTTTTGGGAGACTCAGTAGTGACATGGGATAGATTAGAGACCATGTTCATTTTGGAAGATCAATATCAAGGTTCGGGAGTTGATTATAAGACAAGTTGTACTTTAGTTAGAGAGAAGTGTGTGTGTGACAGTAGTATTTTCCAGTTGAGAGTTGTGTCTGTGGGTGGTTGTGAATTATCATTAGTTCATGGACAGACTCCGACAGAATGTGACTTTAGACAGTTCCTGCGAGATTACCACATTGAGTCCACCAGTACTCTAACTGCCGTATTTTGCAAGGAGTATGCAGTTACAATGATGTGCCAGAGCAACAAGTCGACATCATTTGTTCTTCAAGAATCCTGTCTACGGACTTTCTCGTACTTAGCCGTGCTGTATTCAACAGTTCCGAGAAGATAATTATGCGTCATACGCATAACGAGCATTTGGTAGTGGCGGTACCTACAACCAAGGTGCCAATAACTGTTCCGCCATTGGAAGACATTGACGATTCCGTGATGTTCGAGTATCAGGGATATATTATGCCGACAATTTTAATTGTCTTAGTAGCTATTTTACTGATAATTCTTGTTGTGGGAGTAGTAAAGCTTATTCGTGTTTGTAAGATTACATGTAAAGGCTCTAAGAACTCAACCCCAGTGACTTTGGAAGTGCGTCATGAGAGCAGTCCTTAAAGCTGCAGTGCAGTAGACATTGCTAATTGAGCATAGCTCTATCTGTTATGTTTTATACATATACATTTGTTTTAGTTTGCCGTTAAGGAGAGCGAGACGCTCTTATGTGGTGGCCGAGCTCTATTTCAGAAAATATGGCTGCTACAATTTTAAAGGACACATATATGCATTTCATAGCTTCAATGCTTTAAGATGTGATGGAAGAATTTTTGGAGTGAGATGGTACTGACAGAGGCCGTCAGTTGCAAAATCTTTGTGTTCAGCAAATAGTTTGATTCCTCAGCTATCTGCGTGAGAACCTCAGCAATATTGGCAGTCAGGTGATCTCCGAAGTGTTATGTATATTCGTGAGTACGTGCGTTAATTTGATCTAGATTATGCCAAAATCTGCCCTAAAAGTGAGTTTGATCGTTCATTAACGTGATAGAACTGCAGTTGTCTAGACGTAGCTTTGGAGAGGATCCAGGCTTTGAAACGGCAGATAAGGTAGAGTTTGAAATCTCTGTTTTTATGGGAGGAAATTGAACTTGTGATTTTTACCATGATTTTCTGATCATTATGAACTTTTGAACTGGTGTGGGAGATTTAATATGAATATTCATACCTCTTTTATATTATTATTTTGTTATGTTACGTTTGCCATATCTTGGCTATGCATTTTACACTTTCCATTATTGTGTTTTGCATTTCGTATATTTTTGGGAGTTTTCTATCATGTTTAATTCTTTCGACAGATGTCTGTGGACTGGTTCGAATAATATGTGGTAGACTGTTTTTTTGACATGACTTTAGTTATTGATTTGGGGAGTATGTGTGATTTTGGATATTTTCAGGCTATTAGCCATAGTGAGACTTCTTTAATCAGAAGTGTTTTGCAGTTTAGAGTTTAGTTATCTGACTCGATAATTCATTTATTATGCATTTTATTCTTTGCTTTGTTTTATTCATTTCTTGTTGGGTTATTTGAATAATAAACTTATTTTTGTAGAAACTATTGCGTTTCTTTAAATAGTCCATTTAATTGCTTTGAGAGAATGAGTGAGGTCGGGTGGGTGAACTTCGGAAAACGATGAAAGAGAGAGAGAGGCGATACACGGTGAGAGAGAGAGAGAGAGAGAGAGAGAGAGAGAGAGAGAGAGAGAGAGAGAGAGAGAGAGAGAGAGAGAGAGAGAGAGAGAGAGAGGGGGGAGAAAAAAGGATGCAAGTGTTATCATGAGTGAACCTTTTCACGCTTTTTTTCTGAAGAAGACCGTTAGGATTACGTTACGTACACTTTCAAAAAAGTGTTAATTCTGTTCTTGTAACAGGATTAAATGGTGGCAGCAGTACCTCATGATTTTAATGGCAGCGAGCAGTGTCCCATGTCTTTAATGATGGCGAAAGAGGGAGATTACTAATAGACTAATTGATAACGTTGATACCCAAGGCGACTGGGCCGTGAGCGTGATGTGTGAGTGTGACCACTCAGTCTTAAGAGATCGAGTTTCATAGGGTGTCGTGATTATGTGGGTAATACGGGGAACCTTTTTTTTTCCGTCTCCATTCGAGTACTGGGAGTGGGGAGTTGTGAAATAGATCTGGATGATCTCTAGAGCAATTTTGGGGTTAACAAAATACCCAAATAAGTGTGAATAGTGGCGATTGTGAGTTAATTATGCAAAGTGATTATTCAACAATAATCACGCTGGTGCTTTTTGCTTCGTCTTCGAGTGGGTGACGTCACAGGTTAGCAAGTAGAGAGATAGGTGCTCCGTTTTCTGTTCAAATTGGTAAGTACCCCATTATCGTAAGTTGCGCAGAACTCCGTTTTCTATTCTTCTTTTAGAGGGGGTAACTTTTACCTTTCTCTAGTGTTCTTTTTGGTTTCTTTTTTTTATGTTGTTACGCTCAGGGCGTGTGATTACTCACAAAATGCCGGACGATGCAGCAAGCACATCCCAATCAGTTGTGGTGCATAAAGTGACGAGCGTTAGCACGGGAATTAGTAATTTTAAAGGTCTAGTTGACGGGAAGCCAACCCAAAATATAGAAACTTTCATTGAGTCAGTGAACAATTATCTGAATTCCAAGAAAATTACGAATGGCGCTGAAGCTTTAACAGAGGCTAAATCATTTCTGGATTTAGATAAAGGAGATATTGGGAAACGAGCACGCAGTTTCGGGTTCAGAAGGTGTAAAACTTGGAATGAACTGCAGAAATTTCTACGAGCTACTTATGGCGGAGTTCAACGTGAATGCGCAGTTCGGAATTTACGAGAGTTTCTCAAAATAAAGAAAGGCAATGATTCACTAGTCACATACAGTGCGAATTTATTTGATGCAGTAGTTGGGTTAAAGAAATCTATAATAGGCTCTCCATGGGTAACTGGAAATAATATCTCCTTAGATAATTTTGAAAGATTGTTACACTTTGCTTGCCTTTTAACGTCGGTCCCAGATGTAATTGTAGATAGTTTTGATAAGAGAATTGATCAGGATACAGATGAATCCTTTTTGTTTGCACAGATTAACAAAAATCTATCAAAATGCCCGACACTGGACAGTACTTTTGTACAGGGAGGTGCAAAGATGTCGGCTGCGGTTTCGAAACCACAGAATAATGATAGTCGCTCGCATTCGGGAAATGATGCAACAGCGAAGACATGTGCACGAGTAGAATCGAAGAAAATTCCAGAGAGATCAGTCACAACGATACGTTGTTTTAATTGTGATAAACTAGGACATAGTAAATCAAATTGCAGAGTGAGATATTGTTCAGTTTGCAAATCTTCAGATCATGGATGGAGATTTTGCCCAGCCACAAAGAGAAGAGATTATTCAGGGAAGTCACGGGTGGGTTTTTGTAGATATGACAGGAGAATTCAACATGATGCAAGTTCTAGATACACAAAGGAACAGCAGAATTTTCACAAGATAAGTTCGAAAAAGGACACAGGATAATGACTAATCAGGTCTTAGAGTCACTAGAACCTAGGCCGATTGTACGTGGATTCTCTAATGGCAATGAAATTCTTATTTTCATTGATTCTGGTAGCTCAGTTAACTTAGTAAATGTTGAACTTTTTCACTCGAAGTTTCCAGAGTGCAAATTAGTCCCTTCTAGTGAGACAGTGTGTGATGTACAAGCGAGGAAACTGAATATTTTAGGTTCGTCATTTCTTACGCTTTGTATCGGCGGAAAGACAATAGTAGAATCATTTTTGGTCATAGAAGGATTAGCCTTAGGTGAAATGGTTTTGCTAGGACACCCTTCTTGCATGCGACATAACATCAACATTCTTACGGGAGTTCAGGGGATTACAATAGGTGAGTCAGGTTGTTTTGTTCCATATATACACAGGGAAAAAACTTGTGAGAAACCTAAGACACAGTCTGAGACATGTGTAACACAGTCATTAGAGAGTGAAGATATTCCGCAAAGATCTTTCAAAGGATTTTTGTTGGAAGATATTGAATTGCAACTGCGAGTTCCTACATTAGTTAAAGTGTCGCTGAAAGAGAAGAATTTTCCTTCTCAAGTGTGCGTTGTTGAGGGAACCGAGAAATTCAAAGACGTTGTAAGTACGGTGTCAGTGAATGAAATTTCAGTCGCAGGCGTGACTTCAGTAGAATTAGTTAGCTATCAAGACTCAGTGAAAAAATATCACAAGGGTACTTATGTAATTGATTTTGAAGAGTTTAATGAAGAGCATAAATTAGTGAGTTTTTGTGGAGATGGGAATATGTTTCCTAACGAGGAGCAACAGTTCCGAAGTCAGGTTCTGCATGAACACTTGGCTAAAGTTGATTATCCTGAGTATTCAGATAAAGTAGAGAAAGTGTTGAAAGAATATCTAGATATCATTGCTTTGAAGGGAGATAAATTAGGAGTTACAGATGTTTTAGAACATTCAATCCGCCTAGAAAAGGGTACAAATCCCATATATATTCCAGCATATCGAATTCCTTTTAAGATCAGAGAAGAAGTAGAAAAAGAAGTTCAGAAGTGGGAGTCGGAAGGCATTATCAGACCGTCCAATTCTCCGTTTAATTTTCCTTTGCTTGCAGTTCCTAAGAAAGACGGTAGTATCAGAGTTTGTGTAGATTTTCATAAATTGAATGAAAAAACATGCCCAGATAAATATCCGGTAGCTTGTTTGCCTGATTTGTTTGTTGAGATCGGTGGCAAGAATATATATTCATCTATAGATCTTATGCAAGGGTTTTTACAGGTTCCCCTTTGTGAGAGTAGCCGTAAATATACAGCATTTTCGGTACCAAAGGGACATTACGAGTTTAATAGGATGCCTTTTGGATTACAAGGGTCCCCAATAACATTTACTAGACTGGTTAACACAGTACTTCATGGCTTGTTAGGAAAGTCGGTGTTTGTGTACATGGATGACATTCTCATATGTACAGATACAATTGAAGAACATCCGAAGGTGTTAAAAGAAGTCCTCAAGAGATTACGGTTCGCTGGATTAAAGGCCAAATTGGCCAAATGTGAGTTTCTGAAGAGAAAAATTGTCTATTTAGGACATGTTATCTCTAAAGAGGGAGTTAGAGTGAATGATGAGAAAGTTAAAGCCATTGTGAATTTTCCAGTTCCCAAAACCAGGAAACAGATTCGTTCGTTCCTAGGTATGTCGGGTTTCTTTCGCCGTTTTGTGCGGAATTTTTCTACAATAGCGTCTCCATTGACAGATTTGTTACGAGAAGACGTTAAGTTTGTTTGGGGCGATAGTCAACAATTAGCTTTTGAGAAGCTTAAGAACGCTTTGGTGAACCCACCTGTTTTGAAGTTTCCAGATTTTAGTCAACCGTTCACCTTAGTGACTGACGCGAGTCAGGAAGGTATAGGTGCGTTTTTGATGCAGAAATTTGAAGGGAAATTACACCCAATTGCTTTTTATAGCAGAAAGTTCAAAACGCGTGGTAGTAACGAAAGGCTGATGTCAGTTGTGGACAAGGAGGCTTTCGCAGTCGTCTCTAGCCTTGTTCATTTTAAGATGTTGTTGTTGGGAAATAAAGTTGAGATTTTTACAGATCATCAACCGTTGTTGGAGCTTTTTAATAAGCCAAATTTGCCGCCCAAGAGAGCACGTTGGTTCCTAACATTGAGAGATTTTGATGCAAACCTCAAATACATTGAAGGTAAGCAAAATGTAGTTGCAGATGCATTGAGCAGATATTTTCCGGTCGAGGATGAGGAAATACACACCGAATCCTGTGTGGGAGAAGAGAGTAAATATTTGGTGTCTAATGTCTCTGATATTAGTAGTTCTGAGAGAGATCGTATGTAAAGGACATACACGTTTCTACAGTGCATACTTCGGGGAGAAATAGTGAGTCGGCAGTCTAGGGAGAGATTGTTATTCGTGATAGTGAGAGTAACGCAGTGTGTTATATTACGGGTGAAAATGTCACTTGGGACATAGGCTTGCTCGAACAAAAGCAAGATGAAGATAAATTGTTGTCAGATGCTAAGGCATTTCTTAGGGGAGTTTCACCGAAGAAAGGGTATAAGTTGCCTTTTTCTGGTCTAGAGTTGGAGAATAATTTATTGGTGAGAAAAGTTAAGTATAACTTGCGAAGTACTCGAAGCATGGGTGAGATTACACAAATCATCGTGCCAGAGAGTCTAGTACCACAAGTTCTAGACACTGTACATTGTAAATTTGGTTCGCCTCATTTAGGTGTGGACAAGACGTATGAAAACGTCAGGTCAAAGTTCTTTTGGAAAAATATGTTTTCCGCAGTAGAAGCCTTTGTGAAGAAGTGCGCTATTTGCAATGCGAATAAGCCAGCGACGACAGTGTCGTGTCGTTTGGGTTCATATCCCATACCACATAGGCTGTTTCAGAGAGTGCATATGGATATTCTGGGTAACTTCTCAGAGTCCGCTTATGGTTATAGACATTTATTAGTAGTTGTTGATGAGTTGACTCGCTTTGTCGAGATTTTCCCACTGAAATACAAATCAGCTGAGGAAGTTGCTATAGCGTTCTTTAAGGGGATAATTTGTCGATATGGTGTTCCTGAATGTCTGATCACAGACAATGGTAGGGAGTTTATTAATAAGACTTTAGACGGTCTTGCTAATTTGCTGGGAATAAAGAAAGTATCTATAATCCCGTATAGACCTGAAGCAAATGGGTTGTGTGAGAGGGCGAATCGGAAAGTAATCGAAGCTTTGCGCATGACGGTGGGAGGTTCCGATACACATTGGGACAGATCTTTGGATGAAGTGCGATATAGTATCAATACTATGATGAATGACACAATTAAGATATCTCCAGCAGAAGCTTTGTATGGGTACAAGTTGAAAGGACCTTTTGATTTGTTACCAGAGCAAGTTCAGGGTGATGTTACGGTCACTTCATTGATAAATACAGCGAGAGAAAGATTTGCACGTATCAGTAAAGAACTTGAACTTAGTTCGCGTGCAATGGTAGAGAAAAGTAACGCGAAATCGAGGGGAGTAGCTTTTTCGATGGGTGATAGAGTGTTTGTTAAAGTGAATGTTCGGAATGATCTGAATTATAAATTAAGTCCGAAGTTCCACGGACCTTTTGAGATTGTAGAGATCAAAAGAGGGAATAGATTTGTAGTTAAAGATGTAAATACTGGAGTGACGAAATTGACTCATATTTCGAAGTTAAAGAAAGTTGGGATGTAATGGAACGTTTGTATATAGTCATGTAATGGAACGTTTGTATATAGTTAGAGGGATAAATGGGTTGATGTTTGTATATATATGATATTTATTTTTTTTTTTTTTTTTTGTCTCTTGTTCATTTTGGGATGTTGAAGTTCTTAATCATTTGTTTTTGAATGATTTTTGGAGTTGAGACATGGGCTAATTTCATACGAGATTTGACCCGTGTGTTAGTGTGTTATTGTGTTATGATGTGTTTTGTCGTCTGACGCAATATGTGCGTCGTTTAGGATTTTTTTTTTTTTTGGGGAGGTACTTAGTATATCGGACCGAACAAGTCTGATTTTTTTTTTTCGGGTTGGGAGATCGTATTTGAGTATTTGGATTTTTTTTTCAGTTTCTTTTTTTTTTAAATGAAGGGAGCTGTATTGTGAGTAGTTGTAATTGTTAAGATCATGGGATCGATTGCCATTACGTCAATTGCTATTTTGTTGAGAATTAGTCAGGTGTTGCGAAATATTTGCTAACCGGAGTAGAACTTTCATGTCTTTTACAAGATATGATACCTTTTAGTATTTGGATAGGATTCTCGAGTATTTTTTTTTCTGTTGAATAGAATTTTTTTTGTGAGTGAGTTCCGTAGAGTTATTGTGTGCTTAGTAGTGAGTTGGCTGTGATTATTCTGAGATACACACTTGGAATTAGTTCACATTAAGAGTGTTTGACTTTTGCATTAGTAGTTTTGTTTGGTTCAGTAACATGAAACCTTTTTGTTATTAGACCTTTTTCGAGTGTTTTTTTGGAAACTCAGTAGTGACATGGGATAGATTAGAGACCATGTTCATTTTGGGAGATCAATATCAAGGTTCGGGAGTTGATTGTAAGACAAGTTGTACTTTAGTTAGAGAGAAGTGTGTGTGTGACAGTAGTATTTTCCAGTTGTGAGTTGTGTCTGTGGGTGGTTGTGAATTATCATTAGTTCATGGACAGACTCCGACAGAATGTGACTTTGGACAGTTCCTGCGAGATTACCACATCGAGTCCACCAGCACCCTTACTGCCGTGTTTTGCAAGGAATGTGCAGTTACAATGATGTGCCAGAACAACAAGTCGACGTCATTCGTCCTTCGAGGATCCAAACTGTTTGATTCATCCTGCAGAATCCTGTCTACGGACTTTCTCGTACTTAGCCGTGCTGTATTCAACAGTTCCGAGAAGATAATTATGCGTCATACGCATAACGAGCATTTGGTAGTGGCGGTACCTACAACCAAGGTGCCAATGACGGTTCCACCGTTGGAAGACATCGACGATTCCGTGATGTTCCAGTATCAGGAATATATTATGCCGACAATTTTAATTGTCTTAATAGCTATTTTACTGATAATTCTTGTTGTGGGGGTAGTAAAGCTTATTCGTGTTTGTAAGATTACATGTAAAGGCTCTAAGAACACAACCCCAGTGACTTTGGAAGTGCGTCATGAGAGCAGTCCTTAAAGCTGCAGTGCAGTAGACATTGCTAATTGAGCATAGCTCTATTTTGTTATGTTTTATACATATGCTTTTGTTTTAGTTTGCCGTTAAGGAGAGCGAGACGCTCTTATGTGGTGGCCGAGCTCTATTTCAGAAAATATGGCTGCTACAATCTTAAAGGACACATATATGCATTTCATAGCTTCAATGTTTTAAGATGTGATGAAAGAATTTTTGGAGTGAGATGGTACTGACTGAGCCGTCAGTTGCAAAATCTTTGTGTTCAGCAAATAGTTTGATTCCTCAGCTATGTGCGTGAGAACCTCAGCAATATTGGCAGTCAGGTGATCTCCGAAGTGTTATGTATATTCGTGAGTACGTGCGTTAATTTGATCTAGATTATGCCAAAATCTGCCCTAAAAGTGAGTTTGATCGTTCATTAACGTGATAGAACTGCAGTTGTCTAGACGTAGCTTTGGAGAGGATCCAGGCTTTGAAACGGCAGATAAGGTAGAGTTTGAAATCTCTGTTTTTATGGGAGGAAATTGAACTTGTGATTTTTACCATGATTTTCTGATCATTATGAACTTTTGAACTGGTGTGGGAGATTTAATATGAATATTCATACCTCTTTTATATTATTATTTTGTTATGTTACGTTTGCCATATCTTGGCTATGCATTTTACACTTTCCATTATTGTATTTTGCATTTCATATATTTTTGGGAGTTTTCTATCATGTTTAATTCTTTCGACAGATGTCTGTGGACTGGTTCGAATAATATGTGGTAGACTGTTTTTTTGACATGACTTTAGTTATTGATTTGGGGAGTATGTGTGATTTTGGATATTTTCAGGCTATTAGCCATAGTGAGACTTCTTTAATCAGAAGTGTTTTGCAGTTTAGAGTTTAGTTATCTGACTCGATAATTCATTTATTATGCATTTTAATCTTTGCTTTGTTTTATTCATTTCTTGTTGGGTTATTTGAATAATAAACTTATTTTTGTAGAAACTATTGCGTTTCTTTAAATAGTCCATTTAATTGCTTTGAGAGAATGAGTGAGGTCGGGTGGGTGAACTTCGGAAAACGATGAGAGAGAGAGAGAGAGAGGCGATACACGGTGAGAGAGAGAGAGAGAGAGAGAGAGAGAGAGAGAGAGAGAGAGAGAGGGGGGAGAAAAAAGGATGCAAGTGTTATCATGAGTGAACCTTTTCACGCTTTTTGTTTCTGAAGAAGACCTACGTTACGTACACTTTCAAAAAAGTGTTAATTCTGTTCTTGTAACATATACATATATATATATATATATATATATATATATATATATATATATATATATATATATATATATATATATATATATATATATATGTATATGTATGTATATATATATATATATATATATATATATATATATATATATATATATATATATATATATATATATATATATATATATATATATATATATATATATATATATATATATATATATATATATATATACATATATATATATATATATATATATATATATATATATATATATATATATATATATATATATACATATATGCATACGAATCTCAGATAAAGTAGCTCTCTCTCTCTCTCTCTCTCTCTCTCTCTCTCTCTCTCTCTCTCTCTCTCTCTCTCTCTCTCTCTCTCAGGTTATACGCAACAGAAAAGGCCCTTGTTAATTTTAGTATTAGTAATTTAGCATGTACGTTTGTGCACACAGAAACGGGCCCATGCTGCCAGAAAAACTGAGTGGAATGGCTGGCCAGTTTGGGAAAGAGAGAGTAAAATCGCAAGTTTGAAATTCGGGGACGTCTATTTATTTATTTATTTTTTTTTTTTTTTATTTTGAGAATTCGTGGCTGATTCGACCCCGAACTGAAAAAGTTTCTATTTATTTTCTGCTCGAATTCGATGTTCTTGATGTAAACGTTCCCAAAATTCACCAGGATATCAATAAATTAAGAGGATATTGTGAAAAGCAAATAAATTTAACTTTTCACAATAATATATATATATATATATATATATATATATATATATATATATATATATATAGCCTATATATATATATATATATATATATATATATATATATAGTGTATATAAACACTACCTTTAGGAAATATCTTCCCATGACGAGATACACGAAACCCATTTGTTTAATTGATTTGTCTTTTTTTATTCTTTTATGTGCCTCGCTGTCGTACTTCTCAGTTCCAGAGGTCCTTTATTCCTTACACCACTGGACTGTGGAACTGCCTCCCTGAGGATGTCGTGCAGTTGGAACTTCAGAACTTCAAGCGAAAATGCAATGCATTGCAACCCTGATACAATTCCTTTTGTATTTTAAGATTTTACTTACATTTTTATCTATTCATTTATTAATCGATTATTTTTTCTTCTTTAATAAGTAAAATCTTCGTTCTGTATTTCCCATTACCTTCTGTTACTCCTTTGTAATGAAGACCATATTCTTTGGAAGCTGGAATTTCAAGTCAGTGGCTCTTGTGGGATGGTTCCATATGAATAGGGTTCATCTTCTGAATGATAATAATAATAATGAAATTCAGAGCATCATATATACATTTCCCCAGTACAAGCGCCTCTGTTTCTGATGGAACTACTCGCTTTTCTTCCTTTCTTTTTTGCTTTTTCAAGCTAGGCGCTGAAATTCCGGACAATCCTGCGCGATTTCTGGAGACGAATGGTTCCCCAGAGATCGTGTAATGCTCGAATTGGTCAGTCTGGCTGGAGCAATTTGCAGATTGAAAGTCGCCCCTTTAGAAATTCGTCTACTCCCTTCCTTCGTGAAACGACCCATTCGTTGAAATTGTTTCCTGGGGCTGCTTAGGGTACTGGTTTCACGCAATGCATGTTTATATATACTTATATAAACGTTTGTGTAATATATATAAGTTAAGTATACCTTAGTTTTACCAGACCACTGAGCTGATTAACAGCTCTCCTAGGGCTGGCCCGAAGGATTAGACTTATTTTACGTGGCTAAGAACCAATTGGTTACTTAGCAACGGGACCTACAGCTTATTGTGGAATCCGAACCACATTATAGCGAGAAATGAATTTCTATCACCTGAAATAAATTCCTCTAACTCTTCACCAGCCGGCTGCGGGAATTGAACTCCGGCCCATCGAATGACGGTCTGAAGCTCAACCGACTCGGCCAACAAAGGGCTGTAATATATATATATATATATATATATATATATATATATATATATATATATATATATATATATATATATACTCTATATATATATATATATATATATATATATATATATATATATATATATATATATATATATATATATATATATATATATATATATATATATATATATATCTGTGCTGATTATAGGTCTGTATCGGATAATTGTGTTTATGGGTCTTTACGTTACCGTACAGATAGGGTAGACTTGCATTAAATGAACGAAACCTGCCAATCATATTCTGATTTTTTCCAAAAATTACTTTCATTTGTTTGTGAAATTCACTATTAACTCTCTCTAATGGGTTAGATAACAAAGGTTCATGCGTACTGACATCGCTTAACAAATCATTCATATTATATAAATACATTTCTATAATCAGTACAGTTGTTAGTGTCACATATGCTTTATCTAAATTCCTTGTCTCACTGTTACAGCCGTTAGTTGGCACAATTTTCAAGTCCCATATCATAAATT
>JANJGK010003846.1:35000-42500 GCA_039081455.1 Macrobrachium rosenbergii
TTTCTATTTGGACTTCTGTTTTCTGTTCCCAGTCCTTCATTTGGTATCAGTGTTTTGAGCAGGGCTTGTAGTCTCCCCTTAAACAACGGTATTTCAGTCAGTGAAGTGAGTATGAATGTGTTAGTGATTATATATACATATATGGGTAGTGCCGACGGTGCACCTCACGAGTGACACAGTAGGCATTACTTAAGGTTCTTTGTTTCGTCCCTTCGGCCCCTAGCTGCAATGGGAGATACAGAAAGAGGAGATCGAAGGTCAGTCCATAGAATTATTACAGTAAAATAAAATCGTGGAAGTTTGTCACCGCTCTTAGCTTCACTCTGGAGTGAAAATGAATGCTCAAGAAACCGCGACTTTGTAACGGAATCAACTTGAGTGGAATCGTTCGTTTCTTACTTTTCACTCTTCTTATCTTTGTTAACAGGAGCCAAGATAACGTATAACTTCTGATTGGAGCTTTTTATTGATATCTTGCTTTTCTTTGAGTAAACCTTGTCTTTGACCTTACCTACATCTGAGACTATGAAGACAGGCAAATTTAGGGTCCTTTGGAAAGGGAACACGGATGTAATGAGGCATTTCTCCATCACTGGATTCTTCTGATTTAATTTTGGCCACTTTTAAAGGATTTCGGTTGGCTGACCTTGCCAATAAAACTGGTGGCTTTCGTAGTTTTATTTTTTTTGAAGGTTATACTCAGAAATCTGTCATGTTTTTAGTCTGTTTTTTAAATATTTGTTACCGCCTGGGAATGTTTTTGGTAAAATGCTTTGGTTATTTCTATTGCAAGGACAGGAGTAATTAAAATTTTATATCAAAACATTATTATCCACAATAATTTGCCTTTCAGATCCGTACCTTATAACACAGTGGGCTTCAAATGGCTTCGATAAACAAACCCATGGAAGCTTTTGCAGCAGAGGGATACCACCGGACTAATGATTTCTTTCGCTCTTTAATTCGCGTTCTCAGCCAAAATAAACTGAAGTAGATGCATTTCACAGACGCATAAAATGCGACTCACTTCTCCAATTAGTCCCAGTGATAGGGAGAGGGACTGGTTGGAAGGGGAGCCCAAAAATCATTGCAAATTATTTGTTCATTTTGTGCGGACGGTAAAGGCTCAGATGGAGTTGCCAATTTCCATAAAAAATCTAAATTTTAAACGAGTTTTCTTTTTGTCAGCCGAGTAGGAACACTTAAAGTTTTTTTTTCTTTTTTTCCAGCTCGATGTGTATTCAGGATATTGACAAATATATCTTACGTAGCTGAGCTGGTAAGGTGCATCTAATCGACTGGATGTAGCGTACATGGAAGGACCTGGCAACCGCAGATCATAAACTCGTGCGTAGGGCCTTGCAACGAGCTCGATATTGCCCTATACGGCTGATTTATTGGAGGTCGACCGCCAGTTCCATATTACCCCATTAATATGCTTGCGAATCACTGCATGCAAGCGTAGCCTCCGCCAATGGAATTGTTTTTTGTTCAAACAGGATTAGTATAAACTTTTCTTTGTTGTTAAGAGAACCTGTCCTTAAAGAAATTTAGTAATTGCCCGGTTTCTAAAATCACTCTTACATTTCACTCCGCTATAAAAAGAAAAGGATATGCAGGCATTTATTGTGAAGGTGAAGAGCTTTTTAAGCACATTTCTTTGTTCATATAAAGTAGAAGTATTTCATTTGTAACGAACGTTTGCGTTATGATAAGAAGAATGAAAAAGTTGTTTGGAGAGGGCCGAGGAAAGTAAGATGGAAGAAAAACAAATGGACGGAGGTACAGTAAAAGGAATGAAGGGGGTTGCAGCCGAGGGGCGCTGCAGAAAACCTCAAGTAATGCCTACACTGCAGCGCGTGAGGCGCACTGACGGCACTACCTCCCTACGGGGTTTTTGTTATGGGTTTTCCAGGACCCAACGTATCCGAGCCGTATGAATGAAAGCCTCACCACAAACAGATGAGACCGGGAAGTATGATATGAAAGGTTTCCGCGTCTGCTTAGAACGCTTTCCTTTTTTTTTTTTTTTTTTTTTAAATCGCCTCATAGTACACTGACTCCGGCCAGTAGGTCCCACAATGAATACAGAATACACGTGTTCGTTCTAAGATTACTGCGTATTCACTGAGCTCTTATAGTACAGGAGGGATTAATATAACTAATCCTGAGTACAGGGATGGCAAAACCGCCGCTCGCGAGCCACATACGGCTCTCTGACCATTAATATGCGGCTCGTGGAAAAGTCCAGAGAATTCGAATATTCTAGAAATTTATATATTATATATAAGAAAGAAATTTTCACGAGGAAAGAAATTCCTTTTTCCCGTGATAGTGAGAAAGGTCTTTATTTCGTGTGCTACAGGCACATCAAGAGAATATTTTATTGATGGTAGCGTAGTCTGGAAAAAAAAAATACTTCTTTTATTCTTCAGTGCTAATTTCCTTTGGATTGTGCTTTACTGTGTGCAAATACAATTAGCATTCCGGGTTGTTTTGCATCAGGAGGTCCTTCGTTATAACGCTTTCTACTCTGAGAGCGAGAGAAGCGACATAACGTTTCCCAGGAAGAAATGGGCTTCCTTTGTTGGGTAGATTAAGGAGAAGAAATGAGAGGAAAATGATGTCTGTGTATTTTTTCCTCTTGTCAGGGCATGGTGACATAACGGGGTGATAAAAAGGGGAGTAGGCTTTATGCGCTGTCGGGGAGAGATTTTTTTTAATCCTAAGACTTCCCTGTTCCCTATAACAATAGCTGAAAGAAAAATAGTGCCTGAAAAGCTCAGATGTAAGGTACTAGACGGATGTAGGGAGTGTTGCGGTTTTGTTCGGTCATGATTGCCTGCCCTCATTTATATAACATCATCGCAGTTAAACTCAGTTATAAGAGCTGCACTGTACGCTGACATGATTCAACATTCCTAAGAATGATGGTCACATTCTGAACCCTTTCTTACTAATTAAATTTACTTTCTGTTTTCACTTTTATTTCACCAAAGTGATGATGAAACTATTAACTATAAAGGAACTTTGGGTCTCTTTGCAGTTTTGCTGCTGGGTTCTAATTTTTTCAATGGGACCCTCTCTACTATTAACTTCTCTCTCCCTCTCTCTCTCTCTCTCTCTCTCTCTCTCTCTCTCTCTCTCTCTCTCTCTCTCTCTCTCTAACGTAAAGCTATATGCTCCTTGTTTAGTCAGTTGTATCAGTTGCATTAAAAAGAGAATTGTCTCTAAAGTCTGTTTCAGTGCCATGGGCATTGAAATAATAGTTTCTTTTATGGAGTTGGACACAGCTTATTCTCTCCACACTCCTGCGTCAGCCTGGTACTCCTTCACTCTCGTTACTCTCTGCACTCCTCTGTCGTTTACACTTTCTGTTCTAAAGCGGGACTCGGTTACCATGTGAAGCGCAGCCAAGACTTAGACCAGTGACTCCAACTATAGAGCCTTTTAGTCAAGGAGGCATTTTTATCAACAACCATCCACCACCTTCCCCAGGAAGAGCTAACAGAATTTTTGAGTCATTTAATGTAAACGATTCTTGCAACAACAGAATTTCCCCCTCCTTGGATTCTGTATAAAATACGCCTCGGTCCACACTCGTATTATCTATCCAAAGGTTTTGCATATATCCCTGAACATTATTAACAAAATACAACGAAGCATAGAAGACTATGCAGTCTGCACTGACAGACCAAATCTTCTCTGTTTTAGGGTTAGCTGCAATATATTCTAGTGAAACTAGCCTGTTTTCATCACCCAGTAATGCTTGTTTTTATAATGGAAGCGTCAGTGAAATGGTCACCACAGAAATTTGCGATTTTCAGTGACTCTAGAAGTGCTTTAGAAGCTCATTAAAATTATTATCCCAAAAACTTCTTATGCTCAACAAAGTAAGTTTTCATTTTCGTATAAATTCTGAAATTTGTTGGGTCCCTGCCTGTGTAGGCACTAAAGAAAATGAGGTTGCTCATAGGGAGGCCAAAGCTGGTTAGTTGGTTAATGTGGCTTTTCCTTAGCAACATTCACTTCAGCGTGTGACGCCTCTGCCTACATGAGTTGGGGTAGAAGAGACTCTTTAGTCTTGGTGGGCAACCCTTCTAGGAGAATTTTACTCTGAAGGCAAACCTTGTTTTCCAACCTTTGACTGTACCATAGCCATTGTACGGTGGCCTTCCATGGTCTTCGGTTTGAGTTCACTTGCTTTAGGGTACAATCAGGCTTTTGTCCTCTTTTTTTCACTTTCCTGTTTTTTTTTTTAAATGTGTGTAGGGCAGGCTGATGAAAAAAAACAAAAGTTGCTTGGTGGATTTAATGACATATGATCATCTTTATTCATCCTTATAATGAAATGATTGTTAATACTGTAAACACTGTTGTTGTTGTTGTTGATTGTCTTTTTTTTTTGTTGGTTTCTGCTATGTTGTTGTTATGAATTCATTTATTAGTTTTGTGTCTAATTTCATGTTGCTAATCTTTATTCTTTCTGGAGACACTGAGGAGAATCCTGGGCCTGCTACTCATTACTGTAAGAAAAATTGCTGCGTACTTTACTCAAATATTCGAGGCTTTAGGTCGAATTTTCTTGATCTCCAGGATTGTGCCTTTAACTACGGTTTGATGATTTTATCTGAGACTCCTGTAAGTAGTAACAAGTCAAAAGTTGAATTTTTAATCACAAGGTTCGATGGCCTTGACTTTATTTATCGTTGTAACATCCCACGTATGCAAGGTATGGATTTATACTCAAGGTCTGGATGGCCAGTTAATTGTCATAAGAACTTGGGGAGTAGTTGCCATGTAGTTCCTTGTTTTAAGATTTCCAGTAAGTTCTGCAATGTTTATGCACTTGCTTTTTACTGCAATCCAAATATTGACTATTCTATATATGGCTGTCTCTTGGAGAGGATTAGTATGGCTCAGTCACAGGATTCAAAGAACAGTGAGTGGTTTAATTAAAATGCCACAAATCAACATGTTTGGTCTACTCCTGAGCTCTGTGCATCTTCCAATTTTTTCCAGCTAATTGAGGAACCCATACATATTTCTGGTAACAGATTAGACCTCATATTCACAGATGTTCTAGCTATAGCCAAGTCCAAGGTCTGTGGGTATATTGGCACTCCCAACCATTGTGCCATTGAGATGGATGTATCTATTGATCAGTATATTCCTAATTCCACTATTGGAAAAACGGTCTGGTTGAAATCTAAAGCCAATTTGGATTGCATTATTGAGGCTTGTCAGGCACTTATTATTTCAGATGCTATATCAAATTCAGATCCCAAGAAGAAGTTAAATGAAAAACTGATGGCTATTTTCGTAAGGTATGTCCCTAGAAAGAGCATCAAATTCTGGACAAATGACAGCTATGGTTTGATCATACATGTATGCGAACTTAACATGGCAAAAAGACCAAATTCAACGCATGGAGACGAAAAAGTTCACGTGTAAATATTTTGTTAAGTCTCACCGCGCTGTGAATGGACAGCAGGGAGAAATTGCAATAATTCCTTGAAGAGAAAACTTGAAAGAATTACTCAGTCTCATCTTTGGTGGACCAAATTGGCATCACTGCTAAAAGATGACTGTACATTGATTACTGACCATGAGGAAAAGGCTGAACTGCTTCATTGAGCTTTTGAAACTATGCAGTCAGGTGAGGATGTCCCTCTCCCAAATACTTGTCATCCTGAACCTACTGTTATAAAGTCTGCATTTCGCTCTTTGGGTGTTATGAAACTTGTTGATAATCCTGACAGCTTGGGTGGAGAGGATTCTGATGGTTTCTTCCCTTTGTTATTTTAAACAAGGTTTCTAGTATGTTGCCTTCCAAGACTAATAGATTCTAAAGATTTTTATGTTAACGTAGTATCTTTGTGAATGAGCACAAGTTTAGTAATGCCACGTCCACACGGCCGAACTCTGTCTTCAGACTATGTCTTTACCATACAACGTATGCAAACTCTGTCCGAAACTTTGTGCAGACGGCAGAGCTACAGGACAGGTTGGTTACGGGCTTTAGGCAATCATTGACACTAATCAGTCGGCAGCAAGTCGAGGCAGCGTGTGGTTGTGGTAGTGTAATGCTTACTCTACAGCCGCACCCCGCCTACCGGCACAGCCAGCTCTTTGTTATTCCACTAAATTAGTAAAAACTCATTTTAAACAATATTGCTGGTGGGTGCTAAACTAGTTACAAGGGAGAGATTAACGAGTTAATGATTTTGACCCTTTTTGAGGATGTGGAATACCTCGAAGGGGCCCTGACCTATATGGTTTAAGTTAGGAATAAGTTGAATATTAAAAATAACTGATATCTGATCTAGCAACTACTCATCAATTATTGTGCACTGTCCTTTTACTATCATTCATAGGTAGAACAAATATATTCAGTATAAAACTATTTCATGTATGTTCACTAATTAAGTACTCTGCAAAGACTAAACGTGACAATTTAAAAAAAAAAAAAAAAATATTCGAAGCGAGAGAGAGAGAGAGAGAGAGAGAGAGAGAGAGAGATACACGTGCCTCAGAGTCGGAATGGTCTTCACCTAAAACCTCCTCAGCAGGGTACCTGCAGGAATGATCAGAGGATTGGTTATCGCTGCTTGGCATATTCGACACAGACGGTCCTGTAGTGTCGCCATCATTTAAAAAAGACAGATAATTAAAACACCGCAACTTCGCCGTATATATAGCATCTGTTCCACTTCCCGACTTCTTTGACATTTTCATTTGCCTCATTTCGCTATGGTACTGGTTTCTGAGATTGTTTTTTTTTTTTTTTTTTTTTTTTACATCACTTGTCAAAACTTAGAAGACTTTACTGGTAATCTTATCGGTTATCTCTTTGAGGGCTGCAGCACGTTGGTTTCTATTCCTATAAGAAACACTTCTTACTTTCCACAAACATTCATGTTCGTGCAATAATTCAATTAATTCAATAATGTTATCCCGAGACCAATACGTGTTTGAGTTCGACATGACGCACAGTATAAATCTAAGAAAAAATAAAAAACGTTCTTAATTCAGTCAGGATAGAAACAGACTGAAAACTGATTATGCGTCTGCCAGCGTCATCGTTTCATATTCAAAGTCAGAGCAAGGGCATTGTTTGTGCCCTCTTTTGCAGCAAACACGGACATTTCGTGGTTTTGTCCGCTTAAGTTGCCCATTTACAGACAATGTCTTTGTGTCTGCAGACAGAGTTCGACCGTGTGGGCACGGCATAATACAGTGCCTGTTCCAGAGAGTAGAATTTCTGCAGGCTGCAGTGCCTACAGGCTAATTTCTGTTCTCCCTCTGCTCTCCAAAGTTGCAGAGAAACTCATTTCCAGCCCTATAGAAGTATGTGGAAGCCAAAGGATTGCTAGCTAATAGCCATTACGCATATAGGCAGCAGTTAGTTCTTTAAGGTTTGACATGCCATTTGCAAGAGAACCTCGATAAGGATTTTGAGTGTAGAGTAATTCTAATAGATTTTAGTGCTGCTTTCGA
>JANJGK010003846.1:47500-62500 GCA_039081455.1 Macrobrachium rosenbergii
TTATAGCCCGAATTCGGTCAATCCATCTGATTTCCTCTGAGTCGTTAGCCATGGCTGTATCTAACTCTGTCACTCAGTCTGAAAATACAAGAAATGTAAAATGAAAAATCGCTTAATAGAAACTTAAAATAATGTACTTGGAGATAGGCTATAGCAGAAAACTTCATAACTTTCCATTTGTTCTGTGGAGGGGGGCCTCTAATTTCGAAACACCTGGTATATATATATATATATATATATATATATATATATATATATATATATATATATATATATATATATATATATATATATATATATATATATATATATATATATATATATATATATATATATATATATATATATATATATATCTATAATATTTACGTTTTTCCTGGCAATTTAGTTTGAAATATTCCCTGTGAGACAGGTAGCAACAATTTAAGGTAATTTAGCCTTGTGATTCTGACTTCGTGGGTCCAGGAAAACGTAAAAAGAGGAAAACAAAGGGGAATTTCATATGAGCTTAAGGCTCGTGTTACTGAGGAAGATATTACATAAAACACGGGGTAAACTTGCAGGAGTGAATTTACATAAATAACGTTAGTACGGGAAAGAGGAATGCTAGTAGATTATTGATCCTGGAGGGGATTCCTACAAGATGAATGAAACTGGGGAATTCCAGACACAGTCCAAGAAGCTTCCACGAGATAGGGTCCCTCTGAAATGAGAGATATGCACATTATACGCCAGTAATGAAAATAGACAAAAGAATAATGAATTCGAAGCTGCACTGATGGTGCCAAGGGACTTCGATGAATTAATAAGGACTTATTACTGCCGATGCTAGGGGCGCACGGACATTAGACAAGGGATTCGTTGATTAATGGCGCTCAATTTAAGTAAATGTTACGAGGAAAAAGCGTGACTGAATGGAGGTTTTCCAGAGGACTTTACCGTAACTTTGTTTCCAGCGCAGCGCAGAAAGGGGTCCGTGGATGACTTGCGATTTCCGAGGGCGAGTTCTTCCACGTGTTAGGATGCAAGGGCAAGGCGATGGGGACTTCTCGAAAAAGAGCAAAGCGTGGGAATTTCACGAAGGGCCGGGCAATGTCATGTGGGGCATCCAGCAGGTCAACGGTGGAGCGAACAAGGGCTCGCGGTCGAAGGGCATGAGGAGAAGATATACTTTGAAAGGGCCACGTGGTTAGGATGCAAGGGCATCAATGGGGCCCGGTGTTTGAGGACGTCTTCACTTCATATCGTCCAGCGCGCGTGTGTAAGAAAGAGGCCTCGTTTTTTCTGCTTTTATCTCCTCCTATGGGGCAGGGGGCACTTCCAACATATAGGGGTGTTGAATCATCTTCAGCTGATGCCTGCAGGGGAGTTTTGCCTGTAAGGAAACGACCAGACAGAGATCACTTTTGCCTCGAAGAAAGATCTGCTTAAAGGGAGTGGCCTTAATCTTTTAAACCCTTGTATTCTGACCGTGAGAGGTCGATAGACAGATGGTCTATCGATCGAGCGGCTTGCAGTAAATGAAGACAACAAAACAAACAACAAAAAAGAAAAGGGGAGGCAATTTGCTAGTGAGTTCTTGCTAATCATAATACCTCCCCATACAAGATGATGTACACACCTTCTTCGGGTGTGTACATTGATATACAAGAATGAGTGGCAAATGCTTTACGTTACTCTACATTCTGCCTTACAATGAACTTTACTACTAAGGTATTTATGAAACTGTGACATTACTTTTAATAACACACTGGGACAAATTTCTTTAACAGGTCGCAAGGTAATTTAAACACTTGCAAAAGAGTAATTACTTTAGATTTGGTTACCCATTGGTAACTTTATAAAGTGACTCGAACAATGTGAATTAATTAAAATTATAAGACCAAGTATATGAGGCTATGGCAAACAAATGAAAAGAAAAGTTATTGTTCAAGAATCAAAATACACAGTTACTTAATTTTAGAAAAAATGCATGCGGTTAGTGCAGTCTGCCTTGGAGAGGCTGTATAAATGAAAAACAGCGTTTATTTTTTTGTAAATGACATCCCCTTTATGTGATATTGTAATGACTATACATATGATGAAATAATGATGAAATAGATAAGATTAGGAATGCAGGCAAGAAATTGAAATATCCTGATAGTGTATTAAACAGTGCATTTGAAGCGGTAAAAAAGACTATGTATCAAAACCAGAAAGAACCTTACAACACAAAAAATTTGCTTGTTTTGCCTTATGATAATAATATGAAAGATATCCCTCATCTTCTTAAGAATTTTGGTATTAATGTCGCATTTAAGGACAATACAACAATGAAAAATGTACTTATCAAGAACTCCCCAGACAATACTGAAGGGTGTGTATATAAAATTCCGTGTAAGTCTTGTGACAACTTTTATATTGGCCAAACCGGGAAAGCACTGGAAAAAAGAATTGAACAGCATAAGAAATGTGTGAGATATACACAAGGGAACAGTGGTATATTTGTACATGTTAGTGAGAACAATCATGCTATCAACTGGGAAGGGGCAAAAAGGATTGTATATTCTAATAATGCACTGGAAAGGAACATCATTGAATCTAGCTTTATAAAAGAAAGTTACAACCATAATATGAATATCAGTCAAGGGATGTATAAAGTTGATCCTTTAATATCAAAAGAAATTTGTAAATTGTTTAAACTTTAAGGTAGGCAGTAGAGATGTATGAAAATAGGATTATCATATTTGTAAACACAGTACGAGGGTAGTAATGTTAATGAGCTTCCAAACTCCGCCTCCATGACACCTGTCAGGTGTGGATCTGAGGTGGGGTATGGTCTGTTTATCAGCAATGTCCCCTGAGAGTCTATTGTGATTTTTAGCCAAATGAGTTTTAAAGGCCACTCCTACCTCGACAACGGCCTGAGTGGGGATATGTAGTCTCTAACGGTTGTGTATGTTCGTCAGTACTGTTCTTGTAGTATATATATTTGTGACTTCTCATACTCTGTATCAGTCCTTCGTCAATGGCTTGGAAATAAAGTCGAAACCGGTCAGGACCTACACCCCGTTTCTTATTTTTCACCTGTGGTAATGTGTGATATATATATATATATATATATATATATATATATATATATATATATATATATATATATATATATATATATATATATATATATATATATATATATATATATATATATATATATATATATATATATATATTTACAATAAAATGAATTGTCATAATAAATCTTCAGCAAAAATACTAACCAAATGTAAAATGAACAAGTAAATACAAACTAAAAGGGTGAGACGTAAAATAACGAAAAATTAAAAACACAAACATAAAAATATGAAAATAAAACTATAGTGAAATGTAAACAAACTACCACTCACAAAGTAAAATATTTAACGACCTAATTGAGTACCTACTATGAAATTACACGATAGCTAGTTGAATACCAGACGAGTTGTTGTTCAATTCCGGCTTCATCTTTTTAATAGTCAGCGACTCTGAAATTAAAAGGTCCAGTCTGTTTGAACAAAAAGACAGTACCCGAAAATCCAGGTCAGTGAAAGGATGGTCCTGTGCTAAACTGTTTTCTCTAATGGCAGAAAAGGGTGGTTTGGAAAGGGGAAACCTAGTTCTAACAGAAAGACCTCTGTGTTCCAAAATTCTGTGTCTGAGCCAGCGGGAACTAGATCCCACGTATCGCAGACCACACTGCGAACAAGTGAACAAGTAAACGACACAGGAATTAAGGTCCACAGGCAGAGTAGGCTTCTCTCTCAAAAGTGATCTTATTGTAAAAGGATTACAGAAAACAAACCGGAAACTGATTTGAGGGAAACAATGCTTAAGTATTTCTTGTAACGTTTTTCGGACCATATAGCTACTATGACCAAGGTAAGGCAATTTAATGTACTTTACATCTTTACTAGCAGTACTGTACACCAGTCTGGGACAAAACTTTTCATTTAAAAAATTTTTCAGAACTTTGTAAAATACAAAAATGGGATATGAGTTTTCAGAAAAGTAATTCTGGAGGAAAACCATATCTTGATGAAATAAATTAAAATCACAACAAACATTGTAGGCTCTATTAATCAAAGTGCGTATTGAGTTCATCTTATACAACTTTGGCGAAAAACTGAGGTAATTCAATCCCAAGCCAGTAAAAGTACTTTTCCTATAAACAGAGGTCTCAAATTTGCCACTATTTCTGTATACCTGTACATCTAAAAATGACAACTTATTATCCTGTTCCGTCTCACAAGTAAAAGAAATGTTAGGGTGACGAGAATTAAAATATTCAAAAAACAAATCAACATGTGATAATTCCTTAAACACAAGGAAAGTATCATCTACATACCTACGGTAATACAAAGGTTTGAAAGCACTAGGGCATTCAGACATCCAAATCCTTTCACAATAACCCATGAAGCAATCCGCATATACAGGTCCAAGGGAATTTCCCATAGCTACTCCATCTATTTGATTATATAATTTACCATCAAAAGTAAAAATGCCATCAGCAGTTGCTAAATGTAATAATTTTTGCAAGTCTATTTTATTAAGTCCAAACACTGATAGATGGTTTTCACATATATTATTAAGAATAATGTCGGTTGTTTCTTTTAATGGGATATTGGTGAAAAGAGAGGTTACATCGAAACTAGCCATTATAACATCTTGGTTAAAATTGAAAGAGCATAATTCTTTAACAAATTTGGAAGAATTAGATATGTTAAATTCACCTAAAGTTAGAGGGTTTAAAACTGGAACCAAAAACTTAGACAGGTTATAACTAAAAGTACCAATTGAGGAAATAATAGGTCTTAAAGGGTTTCCTATTTTATGTACCTTAGGCAGACCGTACAAATAACCAGGCTTAGACCCTGAAGCAAATAAAGAGCTATATGTAGCTTCCCCAATCTTATCTCTCAGACCTCTAAGCAACCTATTTAGTTTGTCTTCTAATTTCAAAATGTGACTCGCAATATCTACATTTAAAATCCTAAATTTTGTATTGTCAGAGAGTATTTCATTAATTTTATCTAAATAATCAGACCTATTCATTAATACAACACCCCTACCTTTATATATATATATATATATATATATATATATATATATATATATATATATATATATATATATATATATATATATATATAAACATGACGATTTTGAAATTGTAGAGCAAGCTGTTGATTAAACCTCTCTCCATATCCTTGAGTCTTTGACCTCTCTCTCTCTCTCTCTCTCTTTCTCTCTCTCTCTCTCTCTCTCTCTCTCTCTCTCTCTCTCTAGGTAGATTGAGCAAGCAGAGGTAGATTAATAGTGCCAAAAACTATACCAGGAAAATTAAGGAAAGCACACAGGACATTAATCCACCACGCACCAGCATCGATAATGCAGCGTCTATTCAATGCGCTACCAGCTCATCTGGGGAACATAACAGGAGTGAGCGTAGATGTGTTTAAAAATAAGCTCGACAAATATCTAAGATGCATCCCAGACCATCCAAGACTGGAAGATGCAAAATATACCGGAAGATGCGTTAGCAACTCTCTGGTAGACATCAAAGGCGCCTCACACTGAGGGACCTGGGGCAACCCGAACGAATTGTAAGGTCTGTAAGGTCTCTCTCTCTCACCGCCTTTCCTTGAGAAATCCAGGAAAATATAACTCGATTCTCATGAAAAGAATGAAAGATAAGGAAACCATTGAATGTCCCTTTGGCGTTCGTGTATGTTATTATAGAAAATGTTGTAACTGGACGATCTGCTTCTGTTCCAAAGATGTTCTTTTATAACTGTGATGTCTTTGGTCATTAGTTGCCAGCTATGAGACTGGCTTTTGAAGAACCATAATTTTCTCTTTTGTAATCAGTTTCTTTTTTATTATTATAATTTTTAATGTTTTCAGGACTTATATCCAAACAGTGTTATGTTCAAATGTGTTCTTTTGCAACTGTGGTGCGAAATATTTTTTCATGAGCTGTCAGATATAATTCTGATGAATCTTAAATGCCTTTTGTTCATATTTTTTGAAATAAGTTTCTTTTTGTTTAGCAAAGTTTTTAAACGCTTGAAGTAACCTGTATTTATACAGTGTTATGTGAGACTTGTTCACGCCAACCGTAGTTGGTCTGATAGAGCAGAATTTCAGCTTCTCCACATTAGGACTTTTTTTCTTTCAGCCGCGACAACACAAGATACTTCTATGAGACTTCGCAGAGTTGATATCTACCCTTAATTGGTTCCCAAATTCATATTCGCGCATTTTCTTGTAACTTGTTTATTTAAGAGGGACCCGAAGTTTAGACATTTTTCTTACTCACTGGTAGGAGAACATAGCTCTTCCATATTTTAAACACGCCATTCTAACAGCTGTCTAATTAAAGGTGGAAACAGATCTTCGTTATGTGGGGGATTGGATTGGAATATAAAATTCAAGACAAAGGCTAAGTTCTTGAACCTATGAGGTCATTCAGCGCTGAAATATTGCTAAACCAATTTGTTAGGAGAGGGTGGAAATCTTAATGGAAGAAAGAGAATTTGGGCGAAGGTACAGTATAAAGGAATGAAAGCGGTTGCAGTTAGGGGGCGAACGTACGCTGCAAAGAACCTTAAGTAATGCCAACAGTGCACCGCGTGAAGTGTACTGACGGTATTACCCCTCTAAGGGGACCTCGTTTTGTGGTAATTATGCCTTCTTTGCCATTTTTCGGGATGCAGGTTCGATTCCCGCTACCAGACATCAGAAATGCGTTATACTTCTTTCATTTGGATCTGCGGTTCCAGAAGTATATTTACCTTCGCCTACAAATTCTCCATTTAATTTTACACGAATCACTAAAAAATTATTTTCCCTTCACATACGGGAGGATTTTAAGCAGATGCACTCTCAGCTTCCTGCTTTGACGTTCCCGGTTAGACACTTCAAAAGAAATTTCAGTTTAAGGTGATCAAAGAAATGCGAGTCTTTGATCGGAACCCCTAATGTTAATCATAGGCTCTAATTGATAAAAGCGAGACTTGACAAGACTTCCTTCCTAGTACGCCGGACTTTGATCTTGGAAGCTTCCCCTGAAAGTTACAGATAAATATCTTGGGCTGTTCGAGCCAAGGAAAGTACCGAACTCGGTTTGAAAAACTGTCGACAACTTAATGTTCTCTCTCTCACTGCAAAACCGAAATGGATAGCGCTGACAGCTCATGACACCGACAATGATATTGGTGAAGTTTTCCCAAAAGGAGGGTTCTTCTCAAACCCTTTCTTTATTTTTACCGTACCTCTATTCATATTCTCTTCCATTCATCTCACTTTCCTTAACCGTTAACACTACTGTTTTATATATATATATATATATATATATATATATATATATATATATATATATATATATATATATATATATATATATATATATATATGTATGTATGTATGTGTATGAATAAAGGCAAATGCCACGAAGGAAAAGTACAACAATGGAGTGGTTGCTAGGCCTTTCAACAAACGGTCCTTTATTAGCAGCCTGCTAGTAAAGGACCGTGTGTCGAAAGGCCTAGCAACCACTCCGTTGCTTCACTTTTCGTTCGTGACATGTGCCTTTATATATATATATATATATATATATATATATATATATATATATATATATATATATATATATATATATATATATATGTGCGTGTGTGTGTGTGTCCATGTCAAAGGTTCGCGTCCCGGTGGTACTTATTCATTTATCACTTATATAAATTCCCCTTCGGTGATAATTCTCCATCGGAGATACTCTCGAGGTAGCGTGAATTTGATATTAAGCGACATTTGTAGCTTCATGATTGTATATAAATCACGGTGTGATAAAAAATTTCATATATGTGTGTGTATAATATATATATATATATATATATATATATATATATATATATATATATATATATATATATATATATATATATATATATATATATATATATATACTGTATATATGTATGTTACAGAGAGAGTATTCATAAGACTATTCCTAAAAACTATGCATGAACGAATGCATAAAGAAGAGTGAACTTGTAGAAGGTGACTCAGAGAGGGAGAGAGAGAAAGTGGGTAGTGTTGATCAGTCGCTAAAGATAACAAAAAGGTTTAATGGTTTCCCAACGGATTTTCGTTGCGGCTTGGTAACAAGCAAAGACAGCACTTCAGATCATAAGGCAAAGACGATGAAGGTGATAAGTTACCAAAACATTTCCGTCGCTGCTCAAAAGGTGTGGGAAGGTGAATAAAGAAAACGACGAATAAAGAAGACTGTTAACAAAGAAAATGGTGAAATGAACAGTGAACAGTGAAGCAGGTGAGAGAAGGTGAATAAAGTCTTAGCCGACTCACCACGACCCATGACGTCACGATGGTCACCAGAAACAACCCCACAAAAGGGAGAGAGAAGGAGAAGGAGTGAGCTGCAGCAGAGACAGACAGAGAGTTGCCATTGCAGTGAGAGTCAGAGCAGAGGGTGTGCGCAGCAACTGAACTTAGCTTTTCTACAAGCTCTCTCTAGAACTTTGCTTTTTCAAGTCCAATCTGCCTCGAGCCCAGTCGACTTCCCAAGAAGCAGCAAATAAACCCATGGAACATTTATACTTCACAGGGGATAATAAAGAAAACCGCTCAGACGTTTTTGCGTCAAGAACCCCAAGAATATTTATCTTCAACTGTTCCTAAAAAAGATAGAAGCCAGACGCCCCCCCCCCCGACTATGCTACTTTAGGCTAGGTTAGAAGATAACCTAGAAAATGGATATTCTCTGTTAACTCAGAGCCAGTGGCAATGCTTTTTAGTTACATCATGAGCAACTGCCAAACACTGTGATGGGAAAATAAATATTCTCACAAATGTTTGCAAAGTCTTTGATAAGCTGTGTAAATTTCACTCTTTAGATTTTACATTGGAAATCATACAATTGGTCGACCAAAGCTCGAAATTCATTTTGTTTTATTTTGGATAAAACTGTTGAGCAATATAATCCGCGGCTTACGCAAATATCCTTTTCAAACGTTCAATCGTCGTTACTGGAATTGGCCCCGATACGATGTATTCAACTTAGTGTACAGCGTGAAACGTGATTATCATAATCCGCAACGATGAATAATGCCTGCTTTTAAAACTGAATAGCTTTCTCAGCCACTATGATTACAAAGTAGACAATTTAAAATAGAACTCTTTTTTCGTATTCAAAAATAGAATGAAATGAATTGCAAACTTTTCTCGTGTTTATGAAGAGGTCACGAAGAGGTCACAGTGTTGGAATAACGGCCAACGTAGATTTTCGCTCATTTCAACATAAAATTCGAAATAAATTACGATTATGTATCATATGACACTAGCATAATATTAAGAGCAGATAAGTTATCAGATTTACTTTTCCTAAAGATGTCCACTTCTCTTCCTAGTGCTCATGCATCCAATATCAATCAATATTTTATTCCTTATATTTTAGTCTATGCTTGGCTGTCATATTTCTGTAATAGGATCAAGCTATACAATAAAAATTATATATATATATATATATATATATATATATATATATATATATATATATATATATATATATATATATATAATGTTTAGAGAGAGAGAGAGAGAGAGAGAGAGAGAGAGAGAGAGAGAGATTATTGCTAAATGTAACCCACAACAGAAGGATGATACCTTATTATGCAATATTTTTCATGTATTGCATTGTATATACAGTAGGAATATAATTAACAGCTTATCTCTGCCAGTCCTAAATATGAAAGCCTGTGAATTTAATATTGTTAAAAACGAATCCCCTGTTATGTCATATATATATATATATATATATATATATATATATATATATATATATATATATATATATATATATATATATATATATATATGTTGTGCGTGTGTATGTGTGTACGCATGTGTGTTTGTATGTGTATATAAATATACACACACACACACACACACATATATATATATATATATATATATATATATATATATATATATATATATATATATATATATATATATATATATATATATATATATATATATATATATATCGATATCATATATTTCATAATTCTTATATAGTTGAGTCATGAATTCTTAACTTAGACTTTTAGTATTTTCCTTTTATTTTCGAATATTTTTCTCAATAACTCAAACACTGCTTTCGTGTGCTGTGTGAGTCGTTCAACTAATAAACTTGCTCGTTTCATACTTATCCTGTCTTGCATGAGTATTTACCTACTCGCTTAGTGACTCAGACGAGATACTCAGATCTCATTTTATCACAGATGGTAAACCAGACATGGAATTAATTGCCTCTCCGGTTCCTGCCTGACTGTGACAAATAGTTTGTAATGGTCGCTTTGTGAAGCAGCATACGAGTGAAATCCCCGGAGCTAAGATCATTTCATTTTGGCGGCAGAGTTCATCCTCAGATGGCGCCAAGTAATTCGATTAAGTGATGTGATTCTTTTCAGTCAATTATAATATTTTCATTATCAAAATATAACGACTTTTTGCGTTATTTTCTGTATACTATCATTTAATTCTTAGTTTTCTTGCCTCGGGATACAGGTTGGATAATTGTCTCTGAGGGTTCTTGTATAAGAAACTTTTCTTTTTGGGAAGTGTTTCTAGGGTCGGTAACATTTTGCTTGTTTTTCTTTCCTACCTCTACCTTGATCTTGAAGTGTTCGAACTGAAACATGAAATTAGGCCAAAGGCCAAGCGCTGGGACCTATGAGATCATTCAGCTCTGAAAGGGAAATTTAGAGAAAAAGAGTTTGAAAGGTGTAACAGGAGGAAAACCTAGCAGTTGCACTATGGGACAATTGTTAGGAGGGGCTTGAGGAAAGAAAGATGAAATAAAGAGAATAAGAACGGAGGTACAGTAAAAGGAATGAAAAGGGTTCCAGCTAAGGGCCGAAGGGGAGCTGCAAACAACCTTAAGCAATGCCTACAGCAATGCTAACGTTTGTGGCGCACTGAAGGCACTAACCCCTTCCGGGGATCTTGATATGTAGTGTGCGTTTTTGCTCGTTGATGAGAAGAGATCCCATGGGCCTTAGATGACAGCTGTCAGGTGGATTGTATAATATCATTAGTTGCAAGTGATTTCTTCTTTGCAAAGTCGTCTTTTGATGTGAAATGACTGAAAATTTCTGCTTCCTGGAAGCAGTCCTTTTGGTCAGCGAAGAGTACTAACCCAGCACTCTATAGATCCTGGTCTCTTCTGTGCTCAAAAAGCGACAGAGTTCTTCTCCAGTTTTTATCCCAAGCAGAATAAAGAGCAGCAATCAGGACATTTTACAGAGTTACAGATGTCAGAACATTAATTATATTTTCATGTTATGCTTAATAATTAACAGCGATAATTAGGCACTTTAATTATGCGGGCCTTAGTCATTCTTTGATGTCTAGAATTCTAATGTCGCGAGTAATGTTTAATGGGAGCTCGCTTAGTTCTACTGTTGGGTGTAAATTATGATGAAAAGACACACACATGTATATGTATACTGCTATACATATATATTATATATATATGTATATATATATATATATATATATATATATATATATATATATATATATATATGTATGTATACATACATGCATACATACACATATACAGTAGCTGATCAACCCAGCAATGCCCGGGAAAACTCTGAATGACAGTCTATCGTTTACCCTAGAAAGGAAGTAATACGTGGTGTGGTTTTGATTAACATGTTTATTTAAAGCAATGAATTCTAGACAGAATTATTAATCACAGGAAAGAAAAGTATTTTCAGTGATAGCACACATACTAATTTACATGACAAAAGAATCCAATGGAGATGCAGGAACATTTTTCTTAGCATGGCCACAATTCCAGTCACGTTACTCGGCCCGACATTATGTTAAGTAAAGTACAGGATGCGAAGTAATATTATACATGCTTTTTGTAAATAATCATAAAAAGGTGAATGTTAAAAAATGGAAAAAAATAATAATTTTTCCAAATTACCTCACAGTCTACCAATAAATAGTGAGCAGTATAGCCTAGTCATTGCAGCTGCAAAATAACTTGGATATAGCGTCTAATATCCTATGTTGCTAGGAGAATATACATTTAATGAAATTACAGGTAACTTTTCTCAATAATATACTTGAAAATAATAACCCAGAGACGAAAGAAGATACTTTACTTCTTAAATTATGTAAAAAAAAATCACTAATGAAATCACGTTGGCCTTAATCGCTTTTTATCTTTGCGTCTCAAGCACATAAAGACAGCATTTATACTCCCGCCAATGAAGAGTCCCGTTACAGTGAACCCCAGGCGTGATTTAAATGCCCTGATTGGGTTCAGAAGATTCGTTCGCCAGGAAGAATTTAAGGTATTCATTCAAACTGAACTAAGCTATTTGATTCAACAGTGCTTAAATGGCTCCCCCGCTTTTTAAAGCTAGAGGCAGGTGTTGCCATTTGGCATTAAGTGGTAATACATCACTAAAATGTACTTTAAAGGATTTTTAAATGTTTTAATGATATTTTATACTTTAAAATATCTTTTTAAGGTCATGTTGGTTTTGATATTGTTTAAAATATCTGATGAAAAGGTAACATATATGAGATAATTCATGTTTAATGTAAGTGTCTCCTGGCATGAACTAGTTAGATCATAAGAAATGTAATATGAAAGATTTCTCTCTCTCTCTCTCTCTCTCTCTCTCTCTCTCTCTCTCTCTCTCTCTCTCTCTCTCTCTCGTGCGCACATGGAGGAATACTCAGATGCGTTTCAGAATTATGATTTATTTCTATTTAAATCTTATCCTCACCCAAGGTGTCAGAGTATTTAGAATGGAGAGAAAGCATAAAGTAGCTAATAAGCAAATAAAATTCAGCTTACAAAAAGCCAGCTAAAAAGGTATTTCTCCTTACTACCATAGGTGCAATTAGATGACAGATAGCCAAAGAAGCTCTGTGGGCTGTGTGGAATCACATAAAATGACTGTTCATCACAATATACAATAAACTTAGCAAAACATAAGTATTGGTCTTCTTAACCTGTAGGGAGGAAGCAAGTCTGAGGTTAAGCTGTGTCATGTACACAAGGCATTTGCTCTGCAAAGGAAACCCATTGCATGAGAATATGAGCGCACCAGCGCGGCGGGGGAGTAGGTGGGTGAGGGGAGAAGAGGGGGAAGGGGAAGGAGAGGGTGAGGGGAAGGAAAAGGAAGAGGGGGAGGGAAGGGGAGGGAGTAGGGAAGAGAGGGGCGAGGAGGAGGAAGGGAGAGGAGAGAGAGAGGGAAGTGGGGGAGGGATGGAAGCCCCAGAAGCCTCCGGGATTTCCAATGTGTATTTAAACACACAAACAAGACAGAGAATAAGAACGGAGATACAGTAAAAGGAATGAAAAGGGTTCCAGCTAAGGGCCGAAGGGGAGCTGCAAACAACCTTAAGTAATGCCTACAGCAATGCTAACGTTTGTGGCGCACTGAAGGCACTAACCCCTTCCGGGGATCTTGATATGTAGTGTGCGTTTTTGCTCGTTGATGAGAAGAGATCCCATGGGCCTTAGATGACAGCTGTCAGGTGGATTGTATAATATCATTAGTTGCAAGTGATTTCTTCTTTGCAAAGTCGTCTTTTGATGTGAAATGACTGAAAATTTCTGCTTCCTGGACTTGGTTGATAAGAATTTACGCACAAAATTATAATTGATGCTGCCACGAAACCAAGGGAGTCCAGTTTGTAAACAAAAGGGGATTTAATTGAAGACTTACCTCGGAATTTTCCTGGAGTTATAATTTAAGGTGGAAGGTCGCCATATTGGAATTTAGAATTCTTTTGCCAATTTACAGTGATTTATTTATAGAAACTTAGCAAATCAACATTAGCAAATCAATAATTAGACACAATACACCATCACTTAGGGGCAGATTCAAAATAGGACACAGTAACAATAATGAAATGAATTGGCAACAAGCAAGTGGATAAAATGGGGCCAATCTGCAATAATCAGTTCAATGATAATAATCACATTCAGTCTGGCCTGATTATGTGAAATAGTAATGCATATGATGGTGTTCCAGGATGGAGGAATACTTCACAAAAACAGTTGGCCACAACGGAAACTTCTCCAAATACGACCAGGAATTGTGGTGGAAGACGGGGTATAGAAGCATGGAAATTGCGATTGCCCCACGTGTCTCCCCTGAAAGAGACGTTCTGCGTTAGCCCTGCTCAAACTAAGGGAAATGAAATGGAATCTTCCTACAGAAGATTACCCAACACATTCTTATAGAAGGTGCTTTTAATGAAAACACGTAAATATGATCTGAGAATCGGAGCAGCGTGTGAGTTAACAATGAACACGTAATTATACGCGCCCAAAGTTAAGTTACGCGATTATAACTTAACTTAAATAACTTAAATAGCCCTTAGATTGCACTGGTGGAGGGATAAATAATTGTTATATCGGGATCTTTACTCGAACTCAAAGTACGTAAATGGCAAGGCAGGGGATACTGACAAGATTTTGACAAAGGGAAGAGTGTTTCGTGGAGGAAGAGGTTAAAAGTTTAAAAGAAATGGAAATTAAGGAGTTAAATACAAGGGACAGGGCTGGCTATTTGACTACTCGCAAACGTACGAACCTTTTATGACTGTTATAGGCGCCTACAACCATTCCAGGTCCCTGGTTTGAGGACAGTCCGGCCAGCGGAGACGGAGGAATCCGCAGCGCGTCCGCTGCAGATAAAGTCACAAGCAAGTCTCTGCCCTGCTTTTGAAAAGCAGGTCGCATTCGGCGTCGGGCGGGGGGGCGGGGGGGGGGGGGGGGCAGCTGTACCTGCAAGCATGTCAAAAGGCCAGCAAAATCACACAGAAAAGGAGACCTTAGGGCTAAGGCCTTACAGAATAAAATCCTACCGCATCCCCTAATCTCGATACGCCTATTGGGCTCTCTGAACACTAATTGCTACC
>JANJGK010003846.1:67500-75407 GCA_039081455.1 Macrobrachium rosenbergii
AGTCAACGCGCTGATAACCGCCTCTCGAAAGGGAAGTGACGCCTTCAATCAACAATTTGGAAGGGATTCCAAAATTTTTCCTCGCCAAATTCAGCAAGTACAGACTGGAAGTCGACCGAGCTGTGCCGAATTATCACTGGATGCTAACGACAAATTGCGCTCAAGTGCAATCAGCGCGATCTTCAAGTGCAAAGGCGACACGAAGCTAATTGAATAGTAAACATTCATTCCTAGTATCGGGGAATTATCAAGAGAATTTTTTTTTCTCTGTGAAAAATTTTTTTTGTGTGCGTGAAATTTTATATATAATTAATTTTCCCTGCAGTGCGCAAATAATTTTTTTTAACATAAATAATTTAAGTAAATTATTTTTCTTTTGAATAATATTCTGAATAATATTTCCTTATTGTTGTACGAAGGAAATAATTTTTTCTTTCATGTTTAGTAATTTTTTTTTACGAAATAGAAATTTTCGTTCACTTGGTGATAGAGACAATTCTGTTTAAATTATTCTATCATAATAATTTTTTTTTTGTTATACACTTGGCGCAGCATTTTGCAGTGGAACCCAAACAATTGTATACATAAATACTAATATCAGACTTTTTCAGATTGTGAGAGAGTCCTATGAAGGAATGAGTTGGGAAAAATTTGAATTTTTTTGTATAGAGGGATACAGTCAACTCAGCATACATGCAATTGAAGTAAGTAGCTGCTTCTCAAAATTTTTTTTCATTCATTTTTCATTCTTGGAATCATTGAATATTTTATGAATTAATATGAATAACACTTTGGACGAAGTTATCGCCCGACTGCAACAGACAAGAAGCGAAGAACAGACTCCATATAACCTAAGACCTGTACCTGAACGACTTTCTAGACCAATTGATCCTAGTAATACTAGACCCAGAAGTTCTCGTAGTCAAGGTCCCCCACTTAGTTTACCGAGTGCGCCTAACCCTTCAGTTGTAACCACTAACCCAATAACTTCCATTGTACCTAGAAATTACAACATGGCGCAAGCCGCCATAATAACCCAAGCCACTAGATTTTGTGGAACGGTAGACCCAAGTAATGTAGATAAAAGTAGATTAGAAGAATATGGTGTAAATCGATGGATAGCAGACACAGAAAGCAGAATTTCAGCTGCTGGTATCACAGATGAGAGAAAGAAAATAGATGAAGCACTCTTGTATGTTAGTATGGAACATGGTGATGCACATACAGTTCTTCATTCAGTACTTTTTAGGAATATTACTCTGTTTAACGAATTCAAGAAACAGTGGTTACAATTTTGGCAACCAGAAGCACAGAAAGATCCATGGTACAACATAGGAACTTTCCATCATCAGAAATATGAGGGAAATCACTTAGTTTTAGCCACTAGAGTAGAGGAAGCTATAGATAGAGTGACAACAGATATGAAAGCTGTAGGAATTGTTGTTGGAAGGAAGGATGAATTTGATGATGATGAAACAGATTTAGCTAGTATATCCAAGGTACTTAGATATATGTCCTTAGGACCAATCTACGATGCTTTGGGTAAGGAAGAAAGAGTAGCCTTAAAGAAGTACTGTGATAGGAAGCCAAATGATGGAATTGTACAAACTTTGATGTACATAGAAAGGAAAGTAAAACAGAATTCATCAAGTAGTAGTGCAGATTTTACGGGAACCGTAGCTAGTGGAAACCCAAGAAATAATAGCAATCAGTCCAATAGAAACCAATCAGGGCAAGCTAGGTCTAGGTATCAGGGAAATAGAAATTCGTTTGATAGAAATAGTGGGAACAACAATAGGAGATTTAATCAATCAAATAGAAACAATCAAGGTAGGCCAGCAAATAGAGGTAACAATGGGAATACCACTGGAACTAATGGAAATAACAGTGGAAATAACAGGACTCCTGGACAGAGGGGAGCTAGTCAAGGCCAAAATTCAGGGAATAATAGGCCACAGTTCAATAGGCAGAGACAAAGTTGTGGAAATTGTGGTTATAACAACCATACAACCCAGAATTGTAGAAGAAACAAATGGTGTTCGAATTGCAATAAGACAGGACATTTGATCCAAAACTGTTGGTACAACAAACAGGGAAATTCTCAGGGGTCTCAAAATAACCAAAGTACTCAGCCTAATAATCAGAATACCTCCCCCAATAACCCAAATCAAGGGGATTCTCAGTGACAATCACAGAGAGTGCAGCAGAAAGGTCCATCCTTACAGAGAGAAATAGTGACAGTGAATAAGGATGTGTCCCCAACAGACATTACTCGAAGTAATGAAATAGTGTTTTCTGTAAAGAATTTTAATACGTGTCAGGAAGAGTTGCCTATCATACAAGTACACTTAGAAGGTGTACTGAGTTCCATATTATTGGATACAGGCAGTACTGTAAGTATCATAGATAAACGCACTTTAACAAAACATATAGGTTGTGAGCTTTCCCAAATGAGAGAATCCTATAGGACCATAAAGGGGATCGCTGGAAAGCAAATAAGGGCTATAGGCAATGTCAATTTAGAGATAGAAATTCTAAATAAGAAATACAGGGAAGAGTTTGTGGTGTTGGAAGAGAAATATTTTCCAGCTCAAGCTCTGTTTTCCTTCCAGGCTATGAAAAGATGTGGAATTATACTAGATTGTAGCAATGGAAGAATCACTATCAAGGAAATTGATAGAGGAAATGTTTGCTCTCTTGAAGAAGAGGAACAGTTTCAGATAAACTTGATCACTTTACCTGAGACAGCCTCATCTGAAGAAGTAGACATCCAACAGATAGAAATAGAATTTAATGCTAACCCAGGTAGGACAGTGTGTAGAAACTCAATGATAGAAGAAATAGGAGAAGATAGACAAACTACTTTTAAAAGCCTAGAAGCCACTCAGGAGGAATTCTCAGATAGCAGGTATGAACCTGATAACTCAAGTGCATGACAAGTAGATACCTCCGAAGAACTTAGTTCTTTTTCCCAACCTGACGATCCTGACACGCTAATAGATTGTAGTCACTTAATAGTAAGAGAAGATACGGAAGAGAAGTATCTCAATGAGGTGTTGCTGTTAGGCAACCTGAAAATGACAGAGCTAGGTTCTGTGATACCACAAGATGAAAGTTCAGATGATACTGATGTCTGTTACACTGCCGATGCACAGAATGCAGAAGAGATCTGCTTAGTTAGTACTGCCGATGATAATATTGTAAAACTCAAATTAAACAATAGCGTTATACTGCATCCACAAGGTCTGACAAAGGTTTGTCTTAGAATTGTAACAGATAAAAACCTAGGTGATACAGATGTGTTATTAGTTAAAGAAGACTTACCAGACTTTGTGAAAATGGACAATTCCCTAGTAAGACTTAATGGTGGAAATTGCACTACTTATGTGTATAATTATTCTGACAAGAGACTAGAATTGCATGCAGGCATAGAATTCTGTAAGGGAATTGTGATTACTAACCCTTTACTAACCCTAAGTAAAAAAGCATTTGTTTCTGTAGCTGACACAAGAGTTAAATTAGAAGGGGAAGTAAATAATACAGATTTTCCTCATTGTAGGGACAGGTTAATACAGATATTAGAGAAATATAGGAGTGTTGTAGCAGTAACAGGAGATAAGTTAGGAAGGACAGATGTCCTGCAGCACAAAATACTCATAGAAGATGGTGCTAGACCTTTTTATATACCTAACTACAAACTTCCAATAAGTCAAAGACCCATTGTAGACGAGATGGTTGAAGAGATGAAGGAAGATGGAGTCGTAATACCTTCTAAGTCACCTTATAATTCACCTTTACTGCTAGTTCCAAAGAAAGACGGTACATGGAGGATGGTAATCGACTACCGTAAATTGAATTCCCACACAGTCCCTGATCGAATGCCAATGCCAGTCATTAATGACATGTTAGCTCAATTAGGAGGTGCCAAGGTTTTTTCTAGCCTCGATTTACTGAGTGGATATTGGCAAGTTCCTCTCGATGAAGAATCCAAGCATCTCACGGCATTCAGTACTCATAAAGAACATTTGCAATTTGAGGTAATGCCGTTTGGTCTTACTTCAGCTCCTTTAACGTTTGTACGTTTAATGCTGCAAATCTTGGGAGATGTTGAAGACGTATCGGTTTATCTTGATGATGTAATAATTGCTAGTAAGGATGTAGAGAGTCATTTCAAGACAATAGAATTAGTATTAGATAGGCTCAGAAAGGCCGGATTAAAGGTAAAAATTAAGAAATGTCAGTTTCTGAAGAAATCTCTAGAATATCTAGGACATGTTATCAGTGAACATGGTTTGAAAATGCAAGAAGGAAAGATTAAGGCTATTGTGGACTATCCAGCCCCAAGAAATTTGAAGGCACTAAGAAGATTCCTAGGTATGGTAGGATATTATCGACCTTTCATAAAGGGATTTGCTACCATAGCAAAACCATTAACTGAGTTAACTAGGAAAGATGCTAGCTATGAGTGGAAAGATGAACAGGAAGCAGCGTTCAAAACACTAAAGGATATGTTGATAACAGATCCTATCCTAGTTTATCCAGACTTCGAGAAGGAATTCTACTTAGCCTGTGATGCTTCAAGTACAGGACTAGGTGCCGTCTTGATGCAAAAGGATAAAACAAGGATGAGGACTGTATACTATGCCAGTAGAGTTTTGAATGCAGCTGAAAGAAATTACAGTACAACAGAAAGGGAATGTTTGGCATTAGTCTGGGGATTACAGAAATTTAGACACATTTTGCTAGGACATAAAATTATTGTTCTTACAGATCATAAACCCATTTGTGATCTTTTCAAGAAAAGGGCTTTTACCAATAATATGAAGTTCAATAGATGGTTCGTTAGCGTATTAGAATTTGCCCCAGAATTTAGATACATACCTGGTAAATATAACACATTAGCTGACGCCTTATCTAGATCACAAGAAGAGAACGAGAAACAAATTACCACTCATAATTTCGCCTTCAGTTGTCAAATCACAGACTTAGATTTAGACAAAGTTCGTCAGGAACAACAAAAGGATTCTAGAATAAGGGAAGTAATTGGTAACCTCTTGCAAGGTGAGAAAAATTCAGAGTTTCAATTGATAGATGGGTTATTGTACAAGACTTCAGACGAACCAAATGCTTGTTCACGTTTGTACATTCCTAATACACTAATACAAGACGTTTTAGAACTAACCCATTCATACAAGTTATCAGGACATCCTGGAATTAAGAAAACATGTAGAACAATCACTAGAAACTATTTTTGGCCTCGATGTAGTGAAGATGCTACTCGATTTGTTCAGAATTGTACCCTATGTAATATACATAAGGGGAATGTCAACGTCAAGGCTCCTCTGGAAATGTATCCTTCAGAATTAAATCCTTTTCAAGTAGTCACAATGGATTTCTTAGGTCCATTCCCGAACACCATCAGAGGAAATAAACAGATTTTAGTTTTCATTGACTATTTGACCAGATACGTAGAAATTGTTCCAACTAAAAACAGAGAAGCATCAACGGTGGCAGAAGCCTTTAAGTCTAGAATTATAACCAGACATTCATGTCCTCAAGTTTTGCTCTCAGACAATGCTGCTGAATTTACTAGTGACATTCTAACGAATTTGTGTGACTTTTATGAAATACAGAAATGTCAAATAACAGCATATAAGCCAAGCTCAAATGGAGCAGTAGAAAGAACAAATCGCAAGATAAAGGATGTTCTGAAAACATTGGTAACCCCTAGCACTGAAGACTGGGACTTGACTCTCGAAGACATACAATTTACTCTAAACAACACAGAAAATGAATCAATAGGAGAAACTCCTCATTTCCTATTGTATGGCTACCAAAAGAGAATGCCAAATTCACTTTTGGATGATGCCGCACCACCCAGACGTACGTACAACTACGAGGACTATATTGCTTGGAAGACAAGACGTACGTACGAGACCGTTAAAGTCACCAGGGCTAGATTAAAGGAGTTACATAAAAAATCTAGTAAGTATTACAATAACAGATCCACCATACCCTCGTTAAAGGTAGGACAACAAGTTTATGTACTCAATCATGTTCTTGAAGGACCTAATATTAAAGTATCACCAAAATTTTGAGGTCCATATAGAGTTTTAGAAGTTTTGAAGTTGAATAAATTCAAGTTAATGCATGAAATTACCTTGAAAGAATCCATTGTACATTGGAACCACATTAAAGTAGTTCATTCAGAACCTTGGTCGTCTACCCAGTTAAAAGATTTGTCCAATAAAGATAAGATAGATAATAAAATAGAATCTTCAATGACCCCAAGGTATAATTTGAGAAGAAGGTAATGGCAAGTGCAATGGTAAACAAATGTAGTTGATAAGATTTTTACTGCTTAATAACATTATTTCAGCAAATGGATTGTATGGTGGTTGGCAGTGAGTCAAATTGTGAACTCACTCGTACAACTAAGAAAGGGAGCCATCATCAAAGAGCATGGCAAGGTTAAGATGATACAGGACCTAGCCATTGTTAAGATCCAGACGGACTCCATTATTGATCAGAGAGAGCAGTTAGTCCAGCTGAGCAATCAGATACAGGCAGGATTACAAAGTGTCTAAGATAGAAATTTGTACGACATGCTCTCCAAGTTGCAGAGGGACATCGATAGTGTTATGCCAAGGAAAGTAGTAAAGCGATCACTCATACCCTTTATAGGTGTCGCTTTACACAATCTCTTTGGAGTGGCGACCAATGGTAATGTTGAAAGGCTAAAGGAAAGAGTGGCTCAACTTGAAAATTGGGCTTCTGAGCAGGGCACTGTCTATAATAAAGTAAAAGGAAATGTCAATCAAAATCAGAAAATGATCACAGTGCTGAAAGAATTTGTGAATAGTGCCCTCCATAATGTTTCATCAGAAATTGCTAGAATCCATCAAACAGAAATGATGGAGCAACTGCTCATAGAAACAAGTAATTTCCTTCTGGAATACAAGGAATTACTCAATGCAATCATGATGGCAGGTAAAAACCTGCTGTCGCCTTTTCTGATAACCCCTAGTGAAATTGAAGCCATTATTCAGAAATGTGTTGTGAACAATCACTTGAAGCCACTAGTAGAAAATATAGTGGACTATTATGGCCTGATCACAGTGAAAGTGGTAGCCAATCAAATCATACTAGTGATCCCTTTCAACAATCCAGACGTCAACTCATTGATGTCAGTCTATCCATTCCCAATGGTAGTAGATAATAAGTCCATTGTACTAGAAGGAACAGTTCGACACTTTGCCTTGCAGCATGATTCTTTCCTAGTGACCGAAATTCCCGAACATAAATTCAGGGAATGTGTCATGCTTAATGATGATGTATATGTTTGTAACATTGTGAATTTCTATGAACCCTTGAATGCTCTTCATTGCTTAGATGATCTTGTAAACAACAAGAATGGTAAGAACCATTGTAAATATATACAGTTCGCAGAAACTTTCAAGGCTCAAATCATTGATGATGAAATTTTTGTGTTCTCAGCAAACAGATTGAATGCTAAGATTGACTGTAAGTCAAACAAAACAGAAGTAGTTTTCATTAACGTACACTCATTTTCATCTGCTTGTGAATTGGTCATTCTACATAATTTGTATTACAAACCAACAGTTTTCACGACGTACAGTTTAAATTTCAGTAAAAGTGTACATCAGTTTGCAGTTATTAACGAATTTCAACTTTCAGAACTGGAATTGGAGACATTCACGAAGCTAGAAGAGGTTCATACTTTCTTTCGTACATATAAGACCGAGATTTCTCCTATCATGTCATTCATAAATGTCATTCTTTTGGTACTGTTTGCTTTCATTTCTTTTATAATTGTCAGGAAATTGATATTGAATAAGCTTACCATAATCAAGGACATGATGGACAGAATCCTTCCTAGAGAGTAA